>DWAE01000657.1:0-14355 GCA_018237945.1 Heliconius sapho
ACGACACCACCAGTACCAGGATGATCCTATTCTAGGCCGGGATCACACGGCACAACTGAGGGAATTTAGTGTTAAGACACTCAGTTTCCTACTCTACTACTTTTTGTTGCATGTTAAATGGTCCAAATCATTGCCGTTTTTTCACTTACAGAGCGAAGAAATAAAAACAATAAATATTTAATTAGGAATCGAAGCTTAGAACCACGGAATCAGAATTTAAATTGTTTATTTGTTTCGAAGTAGTTTTCAGTTAATACGTAAGAGTTTAAAGAGTTCGAGTTACATAATTGGCGGATGAGGATCCGCTCTTGGAGTATCACCATTATTAATAGGGAATTTATTAATAGAGTATCAGTATATTAATTTAGATTACTAAATAAACCGTTAATCATTTTTGTCTTTTTTAATATAATATATTCCGTACTTCCAATTCAGATGTAAAGCTAAAGCACGAAACTTCGTACTCTCACCAATTGGCTATCACGACTTTTAAAGATTCTAGTGAATTACAAAAAGATACTGATATGCAAAACCAATTTCCATACAAAATTTTGTAATTTTATACTATTCAAGAATAAACTTTATTCACAATATAATAAAGTTTAATTTACTTTAGTCCTACGTAAGTTATGTTCCGTTTCTCGGTTAAGCGTAGTTCCATTGTTATAACTTCATTTGCTCCTGAGATCTTTTTATTTTCATTTAAATATTGATTTAAAATGGCTTGTAAGTAGAAATGTGAAGAATTTTTACGATTTAAACGGGGTAAGAAAAAAGAGATCGTATCCTTAAACGCTGGCTTTGTAAGGTCTTTAAAATTTATTGACTCTACTTTTATAGGATAATAGGAGATGTAAACCTTATAGGGAAATAGTTTTGTACAAATAACTTAAAGTGGTAAACTTTTTAAAAGGAGCTGGTTTTGTTTGTCGTCTGTATTGCATTACAATTCTTTTTATTTATATAAATAAATGTTAGTACTTAATTATCTCCTTACTGAAAAGTACCTATGCTTTTAATAAAAAAAACAGTCGTACGCTCCTTTGCTTTATCTTTTCCATAAAAAAAATGTAACTATACTACGTAAATAGTTATTTCTATTTCCGTTCATGTTAAAAATAGCAAAGAGTTGCAGCATAAGAATAAAACTGGTCAAAGTTGCGAATCGAAGAACTCGGCCACCGATAGCGATCGCCTCTAAATAAAAACGTTTATCAATATAAATATTAATTAAATATTTACATTCAACAAGCTATCTGTAAGTGTAGCTACTTTTTACTACACCGCATAACGTACATTTTAGTGGTCCCCAGCAGGCCATATCTTCAACGCCTCTAAACTACTTAATAGGGCGATAATTGCGGGACGATTGTCCACCCTTGTCCCCTCCCTCCTGTTGAAGTACCCCAAAATTTCTTGAGCTAATGGTTTCTTATGTATGTCTGTATGTATATATAATATATTATAACTTTGTTATGATTAGATATGGGATTTCAAGTAGGAATTTGACATGTTAGGTATTGTGTGGGATTTCGATATTTTGCATACAAGAGTTAATTGAAAAATGATTTTGCTATTGTCGAAATATTTCTGGAAACGCGTAATATTAGAACATAATCTCTTAAATGCCAATATTTTAGTAAAAATCATCACTTTATATAAAAAAATATCCTTTAATTAAACGAAAACGCTGCATAAACAAAACAACTCGTCAGAAAGTTATTTCATAAGGCAGCTCTTGTTAAGCGAAAATTCATTAGAAACTTGGCGGGCGGAGATTGCTTAATTTTCTTTAATATTAACTTGTACAGACCCCTTTTTAATTAATATCGACAAAATAGTCGAAGAGACCGCTAGCGTACTGATAAACATAATAGGGTTGGGAAATAAATAAATTAAAAATTTGTATACTAAATAGATAAAAAAATCAACAGGACTAATCAAAATTTAAATATTATATACAAAAAAAGCAGCTCACGATTTTTCCTGTATTGCAGAATAGTCGGAGAGTCCTAGTATCCAGATTCTCTTTTTTCTATTTCCTGCGCAGATTTAACTTATTGAGTTTTCGGTGGCGGAACTCAACGCCGCGCTTGAAGCTTGCGCCGCGCTTCAGATGAAGGAAATAAAATACATTTCTCCGAAGGGGATCTAAATAACAATCATTGTATTCACCGTTAGACGCTATGACACGCTACGAAGGCTAGTAGTAGTCACTTAGGTTGCTGCCTAAGTAACTACTTCTGTCTAAAATAGTTTGGAGATAACGTATTTTTTAGTTTCACCCCAAATTATATTGGACATTTAATACTTCAATGGTCACTTAAGAAATAAGATATATAATAAAACGAGAAAATAAAACGAGATAGAATAACAAAGCGAAAATAACAATCAGTGATAGACTCTTGCGTGATATCCAGGCAAAGTGCAGAAATAACGTGATATTTAAAAATAAATACATTAATTGAGTCCCAGCGGCTCAAGGTCTGACTGTAAATGATACAATTTCATTGCTTATAAATTCGTTTGTTCTCTCTGGTAATAGTATAAAATATGGTGTTGAATTCCGCTTTTCAACACGGAATATCTCGAAATTTGGGGAACTGAACTTAACACTAGGTTCTATCTGCCTACCCTGCTATATGCGTAAAGCGTGAAACTAAAATACAATAAAATTTAACAATACAACAATAATATTCCACAATATCGACAAAGGCGAACATCCCTCAGAATATTAATTTCAAAATTGGTTTAAATAGGTATTCGCTTGTTAGTCCGGGTCCGAAATGAACTCATTAAAACTATAAAAGCGGCGGTAATTAAGGCGGCCCTCGGTGCTCCCCCGATGGGCGGCGATTTAGCCCCCATGATACCCTATATACTGTGGAACGTAGAAAATATCCGACTGAAAGTGACAGTATAGTATTCAATTTATAAATAATATGTAACAAGCATTAATATTGTTTTTGGCTTTCTTTACCTATTTTTAGTTGGTATTAAATAATAAAATACACCATTTTGTTTATTTTATAGCAAATAGTAAGTACGCATAAGAAGTTTCAGCTTTGCCAAAACGCCATAGGTCTGGGATTCCTAGGATCTCAGGCTAAGTGTATTCTCATAAAATTTAAACAAACGATAATAAATAAAAAAATTTTGTACAAAATTAGTTATTTTCTTTTAATCTACATTTCTATGGATGTCGTGATAATGCATAAAAAAAATTAAATACATAAGCAATAATTCTATAATAATAATAAATTGTACAACAGATTGACGACTAACTTTATAACTTATTGATTAAACTTATAATATGATTGACTTTTAAAGGTCAATTTGAAATTGATATCCAATTAAATATAATTTACATGACATAATTGTGGAAACCGAAATATTTGGTTATGTTAGAAGCAGATTACATTTAAATATTACGCACCTGTGCTGCTTCACATATCGAGGTCATTATATTAAAATACTTAATAATATTGCATGTTCTCTAGAATACAATACAAACTTAATAATAATAATATTGATATTATTAGTTTGATTGCGGCGTTGAGTACCGCAACTAAGTCACGATGCCTTCAGATTCGGCGATAAGTGCAGAGCGGAGTATCTGTTGTAAACTATATTCTAAAAACTGTTGAGTTTCTTGAAGATTCAGTATATCTACCTTCTGAGTCGATGGTAGCTTCCTGTAGGAAGACACTTCTGAAATTGCCATGTAACTTGATGATTCAAAAGTTGTTGTAATGTTCTAATTAAATAAACAATATTTCGATTTTGCTTTTAAGGCTAGGTTCCCTCTCCTTACCCTGCTTACTGCCCTAGAACAAATAATAATTAGATTTTCGATCAATTCAAAAATCTATTTTAAAGGAAGAGATTTAGGTACATAAAATTTATATAATAAATAACTTCTAAGATTACATAAAACAAATAAAAAAAATTGTAGGTTCGATTTCTACCCATCAGTGAAATTCATTACGATACTTTTATTTGCTCGCTCCGTTCGAGGTGGCGTTCCGTGTGAGGTGGAGTGTCTTAACACTAGGTTCCCTAGGCTAATACAGTTTGAAGCTTGCTAAAAATAAAAATCTCATCCAGCAACATTACATCTCGCAATCAGGCTTTATTAACGGCGACATTTTATCCCAACAGCGGTAATTTTCAACTAATAACCTGTTTAATTTTCACTGCCTTTGCTGCTTTAACGACGGTATAGATATGCCTAAATATTAAATTAATAAGCGTTATAATTTTTTAATATATTTTTTAAAACTATATATTCAAGTATTTATAATTGATTCTTGTTTATGTTCTTTTGAATTGCAATACGCAATATTTATTTTTTATATTACAATATTCTGTCTGTCTGTATGATTGCGTGTTGAGTGGCGGAACTCAACGCCGCGCTTTGCCTCGACAGCAGAGCGAAGAAATGAAAACATAAATACACGTTTGAGTTCCTCGGGTATCGAACCCACAACTAGTCATTCGATTCGATTTTCAGTCACACTTGCCTCGTGCCTCTAAGCCAACTGGCCTCAAGAATATTCGATAAATGAAAATGCGTTGAATTAAGATTTTTTTTTCATTTGAATTTCATGTAGGATAGCTACCATCGTTTTATTGTATTAAGCAATAAAGGCTCTTCTCAGCAGAACCGCCATCCGAGTCGGTGGTGGCTTTATATTTGTTCGACAATTCGAAAGTGCTTGTAGTCTATTTGAATAAGAAATATTTTAAATTCAAATTAGAATATAAGTAAAAATTACATGGAAAAAATATAACATAATTTATTTAAAAAATATATAATTTATTTTAAAATATGAATAGTGAATTAGGAACAAAAAAAATCTAACAGATATTATAAAACCACAGACATAAAAAAAACGCAGTGCAAAAGTAGCGGAGTGCCTTAACACTAGGTTTCCTGAGCCTCTTGCACGAGCGTGAAACTATAAAAAAATATTAAAAAAACAATTTGCAACAGTTGCTACTCAACTTCTATACGCTCAAACTTAACAAAGCTTTTCATCATCAATATATGAAATTGTATTTAAATTGAACTAAAATATATTACCAAAAACATAATCCACAGTTTAAGCCTTAACTATCCATTGTTCGTATCCGATCGTTTATCATAAAATTTAAAATCTAAAACAAACAACATAATAAGATGCAATCAATTACAACTCGATAATAAATCACTTTCAAACGATTGCCGATTTTATATTCTCTATAAAGCACAAAGGGCTTAGCGCTTGCTCTAATCGGATTTATCTTTACAGAGGACACGTGTACTTAATAGGAACGTATAAAGTAGAAATGTTATGCATAGAAAATAAATAAATTTTGTAATAATTATAACGCGACGGTTGTCGGTTCAATCCTCACTCGAGGGAATGAATTATTATTTTTTAACATTTTAATTTCTTATACCGGCGTTGAGTTCTGCCACTCAACAATGCAATGCCTCGAAAAATCGGCGGAAAGTGGAGAACGGAGTGTCTTAACACTAGGCAGAGGGCTGCCTATCATGCTGTATGCGGGATACGATGTAAAGAAGATTTTTTTAATTTTATTATAGTATATTCGGAGAACTCGCTACAACTCGCAATATGTTATCTCTTTCTAACAATAAATGATGATTATCCTATAACACATAGTAAATAAACGGCAGTTTGATGAGTATCAAAATTCAACGCCACGCTTTGCCTCGACACCAGAGCGAAGAAACAAAAATACTAAATATTTCATTTCTTCGAGTGGGAATCGAACCCACAACCTGTCCCATTTGCAGACACAAGCTTGTGCCCCTGCATCACGACTGACCTCATTGACCATATATTATTGTTATTCTTATTATTGTATTCAAAATTTTACTGAGCTACGTGTAAAACTTTCATAATTTAATCAAATTTAACCCTTTTGCTTAAGAATTACAAATATCTTGATTAAAAGAAATTTCTATTAAAAATGTAATAAATATATTGAAAATTTAAAATGCATTCGGAAAACGCGAATAGCGTGTAGTAACAGTATAAAAATATGACTTCATATCGTACTATTACCTACTGTGGCACATAATGAGCATTAACCACATAGAATTTAGCTATAATCTTAAATTAATGCATTTCTTGATATTTTTACGCTAAAAATAGCACAATATAGTTTCAATCACGACATGCGTTTGAAGTTTTATAACCGCTACCTTAATAACTCCCTAATTTTATTTACTAATTAAATTTAAAATTAAATTAAATTATCTTCACGCTGTATCCCGTACTCAGCGGGGTAGGCAGAGGGAGCTTAGTGTTAGCCACTTTCCGCCGAAATCTGGAGGCACTGCGTGTTGAGTAGCGGAACTCAACGCCGCGCTTAGCCTCGACACCAGAGCGAAGAAATGAAAATAAAAAATTAATTATATATTTAATTTTTTCGAGTGGGGATCGAACCGCAACCAGTCTGGCCTCATTTTTACCAATTAAATTTATATAGTTTATAATATACAAACATACGTTATCTATATAGATATTAGCATCACAAAACGTTCATTCATCAAACATCAACCCGCCGTGATTGTAAAAATGATAAGAACTGGAGTTCGGTAATTTCATAGAGTTGCCAATTTGCGTTGCTTTGTTTACATTGAAAAGTTCAATAAGGTTTCAAATAATTGAAAAAACAAGAATTTTATAAAGATTATATTTTCCTTAATATTATTACTAAAATGCATAAAGCATTGTTAGTTATTTCAAAGGAAGACAGATCCTGTAATATTTTAACAGCTCTACCTGATCCTCTGTTGCAAATCCTAATCAAGATAACGAACTAACTAATTATATTTAGCTAGTGACATACATACGCACATACCATACTATGTTTACACAACATTATATTTATTTCTTGATGTCTGTCTCACCATATTGACAGAGTGAAAATATAATTTACACGGCTTCGCCCGATTGAAATATTTACATTATTATATTGTTTTTGCATTCTAACATACCTGTTAAAAAAAATAGATTTTTTTTAAACTTAATCTTTTGTATAAAAACTGTGGAGCAACGTATAAAAGATTTTGTTAAAAAATTTAATAATAAAAATCAATCAATTTTAAATGTAGGTAATAAATTATAATAATCTTCTATCGTTCTATTGATTACTTTTCGAATGACATAATCGATCTTGACATCGATATGTGACAAAATAGAAATGTTTACAGAATAAAATATATTGACATGATTATTTTTGACTTTAAAGCAGTTATTATTAAATATTTATTTTGCTTTCTATTTATAGTAAAAGTATGGGGCCAGTCATGGTGCAGGGGCACAAGAGTGTGACTGAACAGATTATGGGTTCGATTCTCACATGAGGAAGCTAAAGAAGACTTATATATTACTTATGTATACATTTTACAGTTTTCTAGTGGTTGCGCAGTTTGCTTTTTTTTAATAAGTAAAAAAATACACAATTTTTTTTTATGTCACTTATGTAGAACAGAATATTTGATATTAGCTTCTCGCTGTACTTGCGGGTTAAAGCTCAAAACAGAAAAAAAAGAAAGAACTCGTAGGTAATAGATACCAATACTAGCTACTCGCTATATCTATAACTACATAATCATCACAAATTATACAGAATAGACTGCTATAATAATAACTCCCATATCAAATAGACGCTCCGTCTGATAGTTTCGATACAATTCTTTTATTTATTCGTCTCCGCTGACAATAAGCTCGTATTTTATACTGTTTTGTTGCAGATTCAAATTTATGACATGCGCGCCTCGAACACCATTTCTACTGTTCTTGTTTAAATTGTTTGATATTTTTGTATTGTTTTAGCTTCACGCTTTATTCCGCTTATCAGTAAAGGTATTACGAATCTAGTGTTAAAACTCTCCTAATTTTCTAAATATTGGCGTCTTGAATTACGAAACTCAAAGCTACGATCTTGTTACCGTTTTTAGAGCGAGCATATGAAAATTCCCACAATTAGAAACCGAGCCCACAGCCGTCGTGTTTACAGGCAGACGAGAAGAAATGTTGTCATAATTTTATTTCTTTTTTTTTATATGCATTATTTTTGATGTGTAGAAACAATATATATAGTAATATAACACTCAGTTCTTTTTCCTAAATTTCACATTTTGTTATGTTTTTTACTTTCCGTCCCAAAACAAGAATTAGATACATGATTAAAAATTAAATTACGGAACTTGACGCTGCGTTATATTTAACCAAACCAGGGAAACTAAACCATGTCAAATCTAAGCTTTCCTTAGGATTAGAAACCAAAATTATCGCAACTTTAGATTCTAAACAGTAAAATGCCCATATTAATTAGCATTAACACATTAACTGCTGCCAATTAATGAAATCGATAAATACACCATTGTATGAAAGTAGTTAAAATCGATTTCAAATCGTAGTGGGAGTGAAATTAGCTTTAAAAAGCACTTTAATCGCTACAGGCGCGAGGTACAGACGAATCAATTAAGACAATAATGTGGTCTGGCTAGATAGTATCGCAATCAAGTCGATAGTGGCGCCCTCTGACTGTGTGAGCTAAGCTAGTGAGCTATAGTTAACGCTGTATCCCACAAATAGCTGGGGGGAGCAGTGGGAACCTGAGAACCTAGTGTTAAGATACTCCGTTGCCGTTAAGACACTTTCGTTCAACACATTACGCTGAACTCTGAAGGTCTTGCGTGTTGAGTAGTAAAACTCAGCGCCACGCATAATTATACGAGAGCAAGTATTACGCATTTGAATCCCAACAAACATTCATAGATATATTTTACTAACTTTTCCACAAAATTAATGAACACCATCGTAAATCAACCATTGCATTTTGTCAGATCAGCTCCAAAGGCGTTATGAAAACTCTATTTTTTAATAAACTCTATAACCCACATTGAAGTGTAGGTAAAGAACCTAGTGTCCTAGTGTCTCTGTTCAAAACAATGTAAGTTAAGTGACAGAAATCAATTACAAAATAAATATGTAATTTAAATCATCACGCTCAGTCGAACTGTATCCCAATCTATACACCTATCTGTGGCTTGCAATTGCAAGCTGATTGCTCCACTACAGTCAACGGGAATATAAAGCGAAAATAAGTATTTGTAAGCTCGTTTGCGGCGTTATATCTCCTATCTTGAGGCGGAGTTAAGATAACGAATCGTTATTGCTGGACAGCTCTTATCACTAATTCTAAGTTTATAAATAACACTGATAACAGATATATTTTATAAATTTTATTATGGACACAATCATTTGTTTCATGTTAAAATTATCAACCAGATTAGGAAATTGGTGGGTTGTTTACATTATTTATAGATTATTTTAGATATACCTAATCAAAACAGCAGCCATTATGGCGGAGTGGGACAGCATTTGTAAAGACAATGGTTATGGGTTCGATGCTCACTGGAGGGAATATTTCTCCGCTCTCTCGTAAGACAATGCGCTGCGCTAGCTTAAAATTGAATTAAAACATAAAGAAAAATAAAGAACGGATGCTATAATAAATAACTTTCTAGTTCTCAAAATATTTCTTAATTAAACCTGTCATTAAAGAACTTTAACTTCTTCATTAATTCTCAATATTTTTTTCTTATTAGGTAAATCAGACGGACAGTAGCTAAATATAATTTCGATGACTACTTTCAAGATGTAGAGTAACCTGCGTTTAATTTAAAAGGCCCAGTTTGTCCATATGTAAATTTAAAATTGCCCGGAGCGAAATTGGAACCTACAACGATACCACATTTCCTCAATTTGAGTTAGAAATTTAAAATTGATTCTGCGACTTGAATACTTTACGTAAAAATTAAAAGGATATTTGAGTTATTTTTATATTATCAAAATATCACATTGTGGAAACAAAACAATGTAAAAATATATTAATTTAGAAAATAAATATTATGTCCACGACACAGTAGATATGTAACAATATTTTCCTATTTATGACTAATAGTATTTCACCACAGAATCCCTTTCGCTCACGTCAAGTCAGGTTGTAAAGTCTATTTTAATATAATATAATCACGTACTTGCTACGATAGCTTTATTAGCTTAATTAATTACCGCTTTTGAATCATTACACGAACACCCGTCAGCCCGGCCCGATTACACCGTCAGCCATGATAAATGGATAATAAATGTAGCAATAGGTTTTATACTATTTAATACATGGTACAGAGCGAATAGGTATCTATCTACTATATTTGAAGTTGTTTACATAATAGTTGATTAATTTTATCATTGCTGTATCGAATTTTCTTCATTTCATTCAACAAATAAACATCATTAAAAGCAAAAATGCTTAAAACAAAGGAATCCAAGCGAACGTAAAGCAGTAAACCAAAACCAATATCTCATCTCTCGGCGCGCTAGTTATGAGCGCGGCCAGACCAAAACAATTACTTAATGTCAACGAAAAAGATAATTTAATAATTGTTCACGATGATATACGACGGGTCCACGCCCACCTGGGGTCCCACTACTAAAATAACCGATACTTCTTCGACCCTTATTTATGCAGACCGACGCAAGTTACATCTTACTCTGTACGCCGTCGTGCATTTGTTAAAAGAACACGGTAATAGTCGCTCCGAGATTTCTAATGTCTCAATTTCCTTTTCCAGCGGATGCAATATCAACTCTGTTTCCACCTATTTAGATTCAAATTAGTATAGCGTTAACAATGCACGAAGCTACTACGTTAAGACCAAAACGCAATAACAATGGAAACGTTCTTTAATCGAAATTGGAACTTAGATCGTTCGGTTTCAACTTTAAGTTGGATGTCGTCTAGGGATGGGCTTAAATTATGTCTTGTTTAATGAGTCGGAATGGCGCTCGAGGCAATACGACGCAACTTAAAGGGCAGCGCAAGGTAATATTTACAATGCACCTCACTAATAAGATTTATATTTGCTGAATTCTCATTTGCTTTAAGAATTTTATGAAGCCCATCCAGTTTGTAGATGTTTCCACCGAGAACACAGCCATGTAACTAATGCAGGGAATCTACATATCATTAAGAGATGTAGGCTCGTTATACGTGTGTAGCGCTTTGTTTCTTATATTTATCGTTCGATATGTACGTATTTATGACATGGATGACTGTATGTATGCTATAGCCAACATTACTATGCAATGGTATACGCCCGAACCGAATAAGCATGTTTTCAGACGCCTTTTGTGAAAATATGAGTTCGTGTATTAATGTTATGGTTGGTCCCTTTGTCTATATTGAAATTGAATTTATTGTATCGCTTTTTGAAAGGCGATATTGTCAACGGATTTTCTTATTGTAATGTTGATTTGTAAGCGGACGGCGAATGGTTTTAATATTGCAATCGTATATTCGGTTGATTTATGCAAATGATATGGAGTAATATCTTACAGTATTTTTATATATACAGATTATTAAATTTGCAGTCCATTTAAGCTTCACGCTGTAAACATCGGATTAGTCATAGGGAACCTAGTGCTAAGAGACTTCGTTCCCTATTTTTCCGCCGAAACGTGGTGGAGCTCAACGGCGCGCTTTGCCTTAATACCAGAGTGTAGAAATGAAAATAAATAAATTTAATATTTCATTTCCTCGAGTAGAAACTGAACTCACAACCTGTCGCGTTAACAGTCACACGCTTGTGCCTCTGAGCCACGACTGGCTTCAAATATCTAAACAATTACTACTATAGCTTTGTAGATAATTAGCAGGTGTTAAACTTTTTAATGTTTGAGCTATCGACAAAAGTGCACAATATAAACAGAATCGTGTGAAGTCTACTGTTAAATCAATGTTTGCTTGATCGTCGCTACGTGTGGCGTGACTGACACCAATTTATATTTAATTGGAGAATCACAAGGCTTCAGTTATTCGTTTATTGTTTCTTTGTTTCATATAGGATGATTTTTTGTTAATTTTAAGGTAGATTTTTTTTTTCTGAATGTAGGAATGGTTTTCAATTAGGTATAGTATGGGAAGGTCGTTTTTAAGTTAATTAGAATTCAATTATAACTGATCGAGTTACTTTTCTTTCAATAAAATAATATAATATATTAACCGTAAAGATTGTTTTTTTAGCAATATTTGGGGGCTATTATAGAGTATTTTCCACAAAAAATTATATTATACCTTCGGTAGGTAGCATGTTTAACTTTCACTCTTAAGTGTTAAATTAACTTAGGAGTTGGAATTAATGTAAAATAAATACAATCAATATAATTAATTTTTAAACAAGAATATATTTTTTATAGCTGTCATCGCGCAAATGCACAGCGCCTGGCCGACGGATAGGATGGATTTGATTCCCACTCGGCAATATACATTATTGTCATTTTTTCGCTCTGGCAACAAGACAAAATATGGAGTTGAGATCTACAACTCCATATACAATACTTCAACAAATGGAATGTTACTACTCCATGCGGATGAAGCAAAATAAAATAGGCGTCTACATTTATTCTAAAAGCCATCGTGGCGCAGAGGAACAATCGTGTGACTGTAAACGCGACGATTGTGTATTCGATTCTTACTTAGGGAAAAGAAATCTTTAATAATCGCTCTGATAGCGAGGCAAAGCTCGATATTGATTTCCGTCAGTCAACACTCAATGTTTAACTAATTTTGTGGGACGAGGGAAACACAAGTATCTTAATAGGGAGTGTAGTGTCTAACACAGGTAGCTTAGGTTCCCAGGTTCCCTCTGCCCATCCTACTGCATGCAGGATACAGCGTAACGCTCAAAAAACAAATTTTCTTTTAATAAACATTGACCACTCTTCATCCACCTGACTCCGCGGGTGGCCTCAACGGTGTGTATAACCCATTAGAGGTCCCAATAATGTTCAGTGTTTGTTCAGACTAAATGGGGAACAACGTGTGAAATTATCGAAGACGCTCAAGCTTAAAATCAACATATGGACAGCATATAAGCTTATTGATGGATATTATGAAACTTGCTAATTTATTAAGCGTCGTAAGAATTTATTTCGTGAGATTTACAGAAGTAATTTAATTTATGTATTAAAATACATGTATTTTATTCCTTCTTTCTTCATCTTCAGATTTTTGCACCTAACCGTTGCTAGCCATTTTGAAAATGTCGCCACCTCATCTAGCTGGAGGACTTCCTACAGTACGCTCACCGAAGCGTGGTCTCTACTCCAGAACACATTCACCCCTAAACGGTCATCGGTTCTGCTACAAATGTAACAAGCCCACTGTAACTTCAACCTGCTAAACCTTTGGGCTATATCGATAGCTTTAGTTTTCTCTCAGATTATTTAGCGAGGCCTATGTCCAGCAGTGGACGAGGATAGTGTCACTTTACAGTAATCCGAGGTCTCGGGTAGACAGACAGACTATTGCAAAATGTCCGAATTGTCTGGTTTCCAAAAATGTTATGTGCTTAATAACACTAATTATTAATGCGGCTGTGATTGTGGCGATAGTGGTTTCAATTAAGGATTTAATAGCTCTAAAGTGATTATTGCTTAGGTCTAGGATTAAGAAACGAATACAAATGTTACGTTGAATCATTAATAAATCTTAAAAAAAAAACATTTTTTTTATTTCTTAAACAGATTGGACACAACAAAAATTGTTTTAAAGATATCCTTACAAGAAAATAAAGCCTGTATTAGGAGACCTCGTCCTTCCAAACCAAAGCAAAAATCTAGATAGGCTTTGCATACTCACACTCACATATTAAAGTATCCAAAAAAAAATTTATATAATATCAAAAAAAAATGGATATGGTTAAAAACATGATTAATGGTAATCTTTTATCAAAATCTCACCAAACGCTGTTGTACGTAAAAGAAATGACAAAAGGAATATATAAGGACATAATGTTTTAATTCTAAATCATTCAATGTCAATAAGCACTAATCTCTCACAAGTCATTACCTCACTCAAGGTACTGCAATAATCATTTATTATAACATATGTACTGCGAAACGTGTGAAATGCTCGTTTCCATTACTCTATTCTATGTGTTTACGGTTTTATGCCTTGCCTTCTCATTAAGCAAAGTGGTTTCTTCAACAAAATTTAAAAAGAAGAAGTTGTATATAACATAACAAAATATTATGAAGTTCAATTATTTAAATAACTTATTTATCTATATATTTTTTTATTGTTTTAAAAGAAAAATAAAAAAAAATAAAATAATATACACACACGTAGATTTGTTTCATTTAATAATAAATTTCTTCATGGAGAAAATGTAATATGTTATTTTAAGGCAGAACTCATAACTAGGAAATCTTTTTTTTTTATGGAAAAGACACGGCAAACGAGCGTGCAGGTCACCTGATGGTA
>DWAE01000658.1:0-14348 GCA_018237945.1 Heliconius sapho
AAGTAAATATTTCATCTCCTCGAGTGGGGATCAAACCCACAACCAGTCGGTTTTTGAGTCAAAGTTTGTGCCACTGCGCCGCGACTGGCCTCACAACAACACAACAACTTAAAATTATTTATAAATTTATTTCTAGCTTTAGGCTGTATCTTGAACAGCAGAGGGACCCTGGGAACCTGGTATAACGGTACTCCTCCTCTTTGCCTCGTTACCAGAGCGAGAAAATGAAAATTAAATTGAATATTTAATTTCCTCGAGTGGTAATCGACTCCACAACCTGTCGTGTTTACATTCACACGCTTGTGCCCCTGCGCCAAGAGTGGCCTGACTATTTTAATGTTTGTTATCGATATAATAATGGTAGATAATAATTATAATCAAAATGTGTATGGTCCCTCATCCCACTATATAATAAACTGACTTGTGAGATGAACGTGGTATGGACGTTGGCAAGAGAATATTCTAAAAGCTCTTTTTTAATAAATAAATCAGCTCTATGCTGTATCCCGCACACAGCAGTGTAGGCAGAGAATCTAGTGTTAAGACACTCCATTCCCCACAAACACAAAGTACATTTTATTAGTACATACTATCGGCTTGTATAATATTCTTTCTTTCATCTATTTATATTATCTCCTAACTCTACATCCATTTAATCTCTTAAATTGAATATACTTAAAGTGACTAATAAAAATACTGTTTTATATGCTACATATTAAGAATTTTGTTATATGTAAATTCATGGAAAATATAAGTCATGATAAAGAAACAAGCTGAGCTTTTGTGTACTGCTATCGCCAACGTCCATACCACGTTGAACACACCGGTTCTCGTCCGATCACCGAAGTTAAGCAACGTCGGGCGCGGTCAGTACTTGGATGGGTGACCGCCTGGGAACACCGCGTGCCGTTGGTTTTTTTTTGCACGTTTTTTAACTTTCTCAGTGCCTTTTAGTGGAAAAGACAGGAAACTAAGTTACACCACGAGCGGTTACACACACAACACAATAAAAAAATATACACCTGTCATCTGTCTCTGAACATTTGAAATCAAAGTTTATAAGACAAGACGACCTCGTACTTTTTTTTTATAAACTCTATATAATGTAGAGTCACTTATAAAGCAGAAGGCGCACTAATTCTATATCTGCAAATAGATTATTTTCTATATGAAAATTTTATTTTTTTAATTTAGTAATAGATAAAAATGAGGATACAATTACACTATACTATCAACCTAAACTTGGCTTCGGCCGATTTAGCTTATTATTATATTATAGCCAAATTATACAAAATGTAATAAATGTATTAAATTAAGATAAGATTAGTTATATTACTTTAGAGTTTCATCTAAATTCGTTCTGTAGTTGTTACACGAAAGTAGAATTTGTTCCAGTCCAAACCAATGAATGTTTGCATCCATTTATAATATTTGTAGGATGTTTCCTCAGTAAATAAAAATTAAAAAGAGTTATTTTTTTTAATATCTACCTACAAAACATGAATATTATTCTGGAACACTGAGCTATACCTAAACATAATTGTATCCGCTATTAAATAACTGACTTGACAACTTGTATTACATCAAAAGTCGTTATTAACTAAATATCACCATTAATATGCCAGTAAAATGTCAACAATAACAATAGAATTTTCTGCATAAATACTAATTTAAATCCCCACAAGTTCTGCGTCCGTGCAGAATAGTATGGAGAGGATTCTGTTCGTAGTTTTGATGCTACCAACTTTGGCACTATGTTCCGGAGAAGGAAATATACACTTGCTAGAGGAAGAAGTCGCTTCAGCTCTTAAGTCGTGTTTACAAATACAAGATATATATGGAAAAGAAAATGTAAGACGACAACGTCGAGCGGATGTATATTCTAATAATGAGAGAGCACCCCGTATAGACAACACGAATCAGGAAATAAACCCTTACAATCATGTCCGACGCAATGATAGTTTTCGGAACAAAATATATGTTCTAAATGATACTGATTACGATTATTTAGGCTACAAATCTCGTGAAGGGGACGAAAAATTTATTAAGAGTGTCCCAAAATCTGCCCTGAATAATATGAATAAAAAATATGTCAATGGAAGCAACAAGAGAATCAGAAGAAATGAATCGCTCTTAAGTAAGGATGATAATGACCAGGTAACTAGGAATAGAGATAATAATAAAAAATAGACTAAGTGGCGCAGGGGCACAAATATGTGACTGTACACGCGACTGGTTGGGGGTTCGATACCAACTCGAGAAAAAGAAGTAGGTAGTAATTTATTTTAATTTATACTTTTATTTCTTCGCTCTGGTGTTGCAAAGCGTGACTTTGAGATAAGCCACTCAACTCCCAGCCAGCTTCCCACGTTCCTTTTTCCTACCCTGCTATGTATGTGCGAGATACAGCGCGCGATACTAAGCATTAAAGAGGTTATTTGCCCAACAACAAACGTAACTTGTAAATGCGTTGGTTGTGAATTCCATCTCCACTCGAATGAATTATTATTATTTCCTCGTCACTTAAGACGCGATGTAGACATTTATTATTTGCTTCAATTTGGATCTTAAAAGACCTAAATATCGTACTGGAAAATTCTCTTTTGTTGTTTACAGTGCCTCAGCCAGTGTGTTTTCGCCAATTTGCAAGTGGTAAGAAATAATTCCACACGACTCATTCATTCGTTTGTAAATAATTGTCCATTATATTAATCACGGCCGTGTATGTTTTCCGCAGGTGGATTCGCAGGGGATCCCCCGTGAGTCGGAGATGTGGAATAAAGTGCAAAGCACTCTAGCATCCCAACAGTCGCGAGCATTGCTTAGAGATCAGTTAAGGGCATGCTTTCAGGAACTACAATCAGGTATTCTGCTTATGAAATGTCTTTATGTTATAATATAATAATTACGGTGTCCTACGATAGGATTTAGATTGAAAAACCCTATGAGTTACCCTATTAGTTTTTATTTTAGGTACCTCCTCTAAATTGTCTTTTAACAAAAATCAATAGGGGAAGATTTTGTTTGGTTGATTTAAATTTTATTCTCTGTAGTAAAGTAAATATAATACAAAAGTTAAAAAATGGCTTTTGTTTATGGTAAATACACCATTAAAAATGGTTATTCCCTCTACTATCTACTGTAGACGATCACGTGAGATCTTTGTTTACAAAAAAAATTTAAATTATAATGCTGATGACTTTAACAAATGTTATACAATAAATAATATTATATTTTATTCTAAGTAGTTATCAATTCTGTTACATAAGTAGGTACTAGAACTGCAATTATGATTATTATTGAAAATATTCCCACAAGAAATTCCACAAAACTATATTTTTCCCTATCATTTAAAAGTATCACCTATTAAAGAAATAAAAACAAAGTAGTATATTATAGTTAAATCTTATATGATTAGTTCAGTTTAATTCAAATTAGATTACAATTATAACCGACTGTAAAAGGAGGACGCTATCAATTCGACTCTATTTTTTTATGTTTCTTACCTCATAACTTTTGACTGGGTGAACGTTTTAATGATTCTTTTTATTGGAAAGGAGTTTTATTGGGTTCTGCTGTATATACGCTGCTGCTGATACGGTTGAAGTCGATTTTTTTTTATTTATATTTCTTTATTATAATATACAAATACTCTGTACCTACTTACTATGCATGTCATTTGGAATTTAAACTGGATATTATTACCTTCAATTTATCTGACCACAAAGGTCTGTTAATCTGCATACTAGTTTTCAATATATTATCATAATTTATTATAAATTTATGAAATATGTCCAAGTTGGTATAACATTTAATAATTAGTGGCTATCGTGATTCAAGGTACAAGTGGAAATGTATATATTTAAGTTATTATCTCATTACAGACGGTGGAAAAATTAAAGCCAAATAAAAGATATATTTTTAGCATTTCACCATCTAACTTCTAGGAACGCTTCATACCATTCTTACATGATGGAAATTCCTTACGAACGGACGAAATATTGAGTCTACATTCTTCATTCACACAGCACAAGACAAGAGGACAACACATTTCTGGCTGTAATTTCTATCACACAATACCCATAGTCATCCAAGTCAGTCTTCAAATCTAAATGAATCGATATTTACTCATCGTAGAAACATCAACGCTTAACATGAGGCTTGACGCCATCAAACGCAAGCCTACTTTATTTTTCTTTTTTTTTGCCACACTTAGAAAGGTTAAAACAAATAATTTCAAAATTTTAAGGTCGGCGAATATCTATTTGAACTAGCAATTCTTGGAAATCGGCCATACAAAAGTATATTATTCATCAAACCCGAAATAACTACACTCGTATTTAAATTTTCTGATAGTCATTTTGATTAAACTTTTTTGTTTCGCCTTAAAATATACTCTGTACAATGAAAGACATTGCATCATAGTAATTTCAAATATGGGTTGATAAGTCCCTCGGGAAGAATGTTTCCCTCCCCCGTGCAAAAAAAAAATAAACAAATATGAGAAAACTATAATTCAAACTGATTGTACAGAGTAAAAAATATGTATTTAATCAACTTATGTAAAAAGAGGTTATAAATACCTACGACTGTACTTTTTTGTTTTTTTTTCTTCATGTTTGTTACCTTAGAACTTTTGCCTGGGTGAACCGATTTTAATATTTTTTTTTATGTTATTTACTTTGAGTTATTTCTAACAATATTTTTTTTTGATGAATCTTTTTTTATTGGAAAGAATTCAAGGATAGTTAGGTGAAAGTTAAGTTCTCATAATGGAATCCAGTTGAAAATGAAGAAATCGATTATTTTTTTTGCTCAACTACCTCCTCTATCTTCCATTAAAAGTCCCATGAATATAATTAACTATTCCGGAGAATACACACCCAAAATAAACTATGTATAATTTAAAAAGGCAATAATTTTGAAGTCACAGAGAGATATTTTTAATTTTATATATATGTACTTATGTATACAATCGTATTTTTTTTAACAGAGTCCGAAGACAATGGATGTTCATATTCAAACAAACTGGAGCGTTGTCTAATGCTTCGATTCTCCGATAGGAAAATAAACCAGACTCAGGCTACTTCTTAATCCTTCATAAAAACTGTAATCAATGCATGATTATATAACCTCGGCGCATTGTTATGAAATGTTTTATTCTATATTGTATAAGTGTTTAAGCAAAGCAGAATAAAGTCTGTGACCACAAGCGTTTTTTTATTTGTTTTTTTTTATATCACCAAAGTAATAAAGAGAAATGGGAGTGTAAATTTTTTTTTATAATATTGTATACAGAGTAACTCATGTTTTATTATTTTTAAATATTGTATTAAAAGGTAACATTCGACAATATCATCTTCGTTTTTCTGGTTGGATGGATTTTCTGGGGACTTTCATTTTAAAGAAGCGTTTATTTTTTGTTTCGATGGCTTTCGTTATTTTTAGGTATAATTGGGAGCTTTAGCTTTTTTAGTGAACACAAAGGGGCACAAAGGGTGACTGTAAAACCGAATGGTTGTGGGTTCAATCCCCATTCGAGGAGATGAAATATTTATTTAAATGTACATTTCCATTTCTTCGCCTTGGTGTCTAAGCCGAGTTCTGTCACTCAACACGCAGTCTCCAGAATTCGGCAGAAACTGGGGAACGGAGTGTCTTAATACTAGGTTCCCTCTGCCTACCCTGCTCTGCGTGATACAGCGTGAAGTTGATTTAATTTATTTGATTTTATTACATTCGGTTATTGTTTAACATTAACGGTTTAACGGTACCATGCTTGGAAACACAGGATATACACATGCAAAAAACGGGACGTCAGATCACATTAGACAAACCTAACTCAAAAATGCTAAACACCATAATGGTATCACCATTATTACCACCATCACAACAAAATTAACCAAGGAACATATACTCTTTGCATAGAAGATACTCCGCTATGAATTTAAGTGATAGCTAAGATAAGAGATTAGCGACTTATAACTATATCGAAAACAATACAATGTCCCAAATATTTAATTTTATATATAATTAATAACCTTAAATATTTATTATATATAATTAAACGCCGTAGAACAACATACTTATTAATATTAAGATTTAATCGAAACGGAAAGCAGATAAAAAATAATTGCTGTACTTAACTCTTCACGTAGAATATGAATGATGTTACGTAGTATTACATAACATTTGATGTAAAAAGATTTATGTTGCATTTCCATACAAATAAAATGCGAATAATAAATCCATAAAAATACATATTTCAATATTACTATATTTACAGAACAATATTACTATATTTATTTATTTCCGATAAAAATGGTTTTTTTTGTATAACTCATAATTTACTTATTTTAGATAAAAATGAAATTTTTAAGGAAAGAGACACAGTAAGGGTACTTAGTGGTAAAATTCTCCATTCCCCATTTTTTGCTGATTTCTGGAGGCATTGCATTGTTGCATGGCGGAACTAAACGCCGCGCTTTTCCTCGACAATGGAGCCTTCATTGTAGTAAATTGCAAAAATATTAAATTCAGTCAAGAGCTAGCGAGATCGTCTACTCAGCTCAACACAATTCGCTCTCTTAGAAAGACGCAATACACGGGTGCTTCCATTCCAATACATTACCCCAATACTCTGTAACCTGGTCAACACACAAGAAGAAAAAGCAGACCTTATCAGGGAAGGATACGGAAAGTGGGAAAAATCGCGCACCCCAACCCAAGCCCAGGTTGCGCAGTCATCATCATCATCTCATATGAATCTGTAGTAATCATCTAAACTAAACGCTATCTTCAGGTTCATTCGCCAGGCAAATGAAGATTACGTGACTGATATAGACATGGAACACAACATCAAATTGGCTATTTCCTACATAGATGAATATAATATGTAACCACTGCAAAGAACATGACCAATAACCACAAAACTCTATCACAAACATTGATAAAAAGAAAGACTGACCATCATAATAAAAAAATAACAAATTTGAAATTTATAATGCAGAGCTTGCTTGCCTCTAATCATTAAATTTTTTTTTTTTATAGTTTACATCATGTGGAATTTACATTTCAAATTCATTATTAGAAATAGAAATTTAGATGTTTAATTATAAAAAATACACACAAATAGTCACATATACACAATAACTGGGTATTTAGGGTATGAAAATGGTTGAGGAAAGTAAATAAATGGTTTATCTAATGGAGCATTCTTCAAATCATGTGGGAGTAATTGTGGAGGCAATGGTTCTTTTTTCCATAGTTCCATTGACTTGGAGTTCTGAAAATTGAACTAATCAGCAACCAACAAATAAGTATTTTGAGTAATAATATTATAATTATAATCAATGATTAATAAATTCTAAGTAAAGATCTGTATACTTACACATATAAAAAGAGTAAATGCGAAGTACATAATGCTTAACAATTTTTTGATCATGATTCTAGAAAACCACATAATATATCACCAGTCATAAGAGAACATAAAATTTTTATGGATAATGAAAATAAACTCAAAAATGTCAATCATAATTTTAAAATATAATTGAAAATTTTATACAGCAGTATAAAAATTAAAATTGTATTACATGTCAAATAATACATATTAGTCTTTTGGTAGTTCAATGTACTGCAGGAGCTAATAAAAACAAAGTCAAAGTATTCAATGGTAATGGTTTACGATTACCACCAGCCCCAGGTTGCGCTTGAATATGTTTAAACCATCTACATACATTTATTAGAGATTCCTGCTCTGAGACTGTTAGCCGTTCCTAAAAAAAATTATAAAAAGGCCTAAGTTTAATAATTTCTATTGAAATAATTTTGTTATAATAAAAAGAATAATACTCACAATTAATGGATAAACTGTATGGTAAGCAGCTATGTCACTTACAGTTAAATAATTACCAGTTAAGTAGGTATTTCTCTCTAAAGCTCTATCAAGCCCCTGAAATAATTTCAAGAACTGATTTTATTACATTCCTTTGATGATCTTTAATTTAAAAAACGTTCTAAACAATAAATATTAAAGTATTTTATGTTTACAATTGAAAATAACATATGTTATTATGTTCTTAAAAATTATGATTCTAGATTAATTTACCTGTAAGAAATTCTTAGCAAAAGCTGGATTTGAGTGAGCTTGGTTGCCGTACATAGTTATATGCTCTAACCATTGATAGCATAGCAAAATTTGATCTTTAGTCATAGCAATACCACTTTTCTCTACTAATCGAAGAACAATAGTTGCAAGTCCTTCCACATTTTCTTTATCTAAAACGGTGGTCAGTACCTAAAATAATTGTACATCTTAATATATATATTTTGAAGATTATCATTGTATTTCTTAAGTGTTAAATATGATTTGAAAATATACTACACCTTATCGGTATTGTAGCACAAAGTGCCAACTGGTGTATTAAGATATTTTCCAACATATTTTACTACATCCATAATTTATTAATGTTATTGTAGAATTTTGGTAAAAATTGGCGCTTTTATTTAAGTTGCTTATTTACTATCACTAGAATAGAATACACAATACTAAAGCCATATAATGATATAACGTGCATATAATTTAGCAAATGACAGTTGGTAAATAAAAATTAAACAATCACAGAAAACCTTTCACCGTAGAACTGTTAATTAATTTTTTAGTTAACTTCGTAAATATTTATAACAAATTATACCGTTAATAAACTTCATATCGGTTTCATTTAAGTAACTAATTTTAATCGTATCGATAAAATGTTTAGTAATGATTTTATTTAATCTATATTAGTAATGTCCTCATAAGTCGATTGCTTTATTTAAAAAAAAAATACATGTAAATATTTTCAATAATACACCCTTATATCTTATCGTATCGTAACGTAGGTCTTATAAGCTATAATGTAGTCTAACCTTTACCTATTTCATTACTGAATTTTCTAATCTGTGACATAAACAAATCTTGCTTGTGACGTTAGTGTCAAGTGTCAACAATTGACATTTAAATTATAAAATATTGACAGTGTCAAGGCTATTGGATTTTTATTCGGTGATTTTTAACTCGACAATCCCATAAAATAAAACACATTACTAAAACTTAAGATTAAAGTGAATATTTGATAATTATATATACATTTATAAATTAAGTCTAAATAAAAAATATACTTCTAAATATTTAGGAAACCTTAGTGTTTTATATATATAGTGAATACAGCAGACATATAGATGAATAATGAAAACTATCGTATCCATTACACGATAAACAATCTTAGATTATTCTTAATGGACTCAAATAAGCCATAAACTGGTTATAAGTTTAACTAAATAATAGATTTTACATAGCATTCATGTTGACTTTATGCCATAATTATTTTCGTGTAACACCAAACAACAAAAATAATAAGGATGATGTACAAACTTTTAGTAAAAGAAAATTTGCCTTTGGACTGTTTATACTGTTTCTCGTTAGTCTGCTATGGGTGGTTTCATCTGAGCTGACTATGGTACCTCCAATTTTTAAAACCTTTTTTGGAAATATGCACATTACAAAAAATCTTATATTAAATAAAAAATATTATTTTCAGTATATATACAAAGAAAAAAAACTGGAAAAGCCATTTCTAGTGACTTATGTGAGGAGTTCCTTATTGTTCATATATTTATTAGTATTATGTTTCACTCCACCAACAAGAGATCCCTGCCAGCCAGCCGATTACACAGTAAGACATTTTGATAATTTTGTTCCTTTGTTTATATTATAAATTGTGATATATAACTATTAAGTATTCTCTTTTATTGCAGCAACTGTTAGAACCAACTACAGAAACAGATGATGAGAATTTCTACACAGAAGCTAATAACAGTTTGGTATGGACGACTTTCCTATTCAACTATAATATATATTTTTATGACGTCACTCTATATTCTACTTTAGTCTACTTTAAATAGTGTCCATTTCTCACTTCCTGATCATTTGCGAGAATTTGCACATTAGGTGGTGAAGAGCACTACATTTTGTGAACATGTCATGAAATTGAAAATGAAAATAAATGATACTCCAGATTGAGAAAGCCACAAAGTTATTATTGCATAGAAGCTGTATTACTACATGGCCCCAATAAGGCCTAATAAATCTTGCAGTTTCTTATATTCAGGTTGTCATAGGGCAATGAGAAAAGTTTGTTATATCACATAATATTTTGTTTTAGGGAGACTCAACTTTTATACCTGTAAGAGCAGGTGAGACTACAGACAGTGATGATGCAACACCTAGAGCTGTTCGCTTCAATAAAGTTGCAGAGGTAAGCCATTTATTGACAAATGTACTTGACTAATTGTGTGTGTGTTTCATTAACAAAATCTAAGAAAACTAAATCTTTGTGACAAAATAGTATTTGTATTTGTCTAATTTGAAATGTAAGTTCTTTCTGTACCTTTTTATACATATATGGGATGCAGTGCAATGATAAAAAAGTTATATAATTGACATGCATATATAATTTACATTCTTATTGTAGTATACATATAAATAAAGCATTATTTGCTTTATGATTTTTATTTGTTCAAAGGCAATTAAAAGTTTATGATAACAGTTGATAAGAATAAATTAGTTATGGTAACTGAGGCCAATAAATTTTTCATTTGCTTATTTTGACAAATTTTGACTTAAATATAAATATTGATCATGTTTTAAGCACTTTTTATTAATAAAATTTTATCTATCTATTTACTTGGTGATTTATAAATTAATATGACAATGCATATGTGTGTGTTTTATAATATTGTTTAATCATATTCTAGATGCATTGAATGAGTTCCAATTTTTAATTTTAACTTCAAAATCTAGAATAAATAATAACTACCTCTTTGATAACCTTAAAATATATTTCGGAGTCACTTTTTATTAATGTATTTTTTTAATATATGGCATTTTTTTTTCAATATCATCTACTACTCCTTTTTTTAGCTTTATGTTGTATCCTGCTTACAACAGGGCAGGGCAGGCAGAAAGAAAGTTATGTTGCATTCCATTCCCCACTTCATCCCAATTTTTGAGTTCTTGCGTGGTAGGTTGTGAAACGCAACTCTGTGCTTTGCCTCTTTACCAGAGCAAAGAAACCAAAATATGAAATATTTAGATTTCTTCGCCTTTTTCGAAGACACTGTTGTTGTGTTTATTTCCAGATTTAATTATTTTTCCAATTCAAAATAACTAAATGCAATATAAATATTGTAGTACATTTTTTTAACTTATTTTGTATAAATTTTAGAAATATAATAATATACAAAGACTGCTATATATTTCTAATTGCTATAAAGGAAATTTTTGAGCATATCGTTAGTTTGTTTCTGCCTCGTTTTTTTTTACTTTTTTCTCATAATTAGGAAAAAATATATATTCAATATAATCCTATCTACATGCATAATTATGATTTGATATAAAAATAACTTTATAAATCAGGTGCGTGTGATGTCAGCGGCAATGGCGGGCGAGGCTCTTCTCGCGAGGCTTTCGTGGTCGGCTTCGATAAGGGCGACGGAGTACGCCCAAAGGAGGGCCGCAGCCGCCGCCACGAGACGGCATTTGAAATTGGCTCTTGTGTTTTGTATACCAGTAAGTGTATTTAAATTGTTTGTTTTAATGTTTTGTAACAATACTACAAGTTGGAGAATAATATTTTTAAGATATGACATATGTAGCATGTATGTCTTAATAATCTATTATATTAAACCATACCAACAATTATATCTAATTATCACTATATTTATATGTATTCGTCATTCTGAATTCTACATTTTTTTTCTATTGTTGCTTTCCTTCCTTATATGCGGTGTGTTTTATTGCGTTTCACCTTTATTTAATTTTATTTTTATTTAATATTATTTGAGTGTGTTTAGGGTAAATCGGTTGGTTATTTTATGGTTATCTATAGACTATACTGTTGTAAAATTGTAGTACTTAATAGAGTAGTTCATATAGATCTTCTAGCCACGCGTGCACAGAGCACCCGCGGAAATTTTAGAATAAAATGTAGCCTCCATGTGCCATAACATTCTCAATCGGGTAGTGAAAGTCTAATGAAAACAGGTTCAGCTGTTTCAGAGATTAGCCCGGACCATCAAAAACCAAATAAAATTAAAAAATTAAAATTTATTGTTTATTTTTTAGCGTCGTATAATTAACTATTTACACGAAACTAAATACGTATTTGAAAAAACACGGTTATTTTGAAATCGCAGAATGGCACTTAAATTTTATTAATATTTCTAGATGTACGGATTAAAATTACCCACATAATAAACAGCTTTTGCTAGGCAGCTTTTTATTGATTCTTGTTATTAAGCTGGACTATTGGAGTTCTTAATCACATAATGCAGTTTTTAAATCCACAAAAATGACATTTCATTGTTGTGTTATGTTATGATTGATATGAGTTATGATTTTTTGTCATATGTTCCAGGTCTTAAATTTTTATATAATAGAAAATGTTCATCATGTTCAACAATGTTTTGTTAAGGCAGCATATCATTACTTCTTATAATTTAGCTGGATCATTACGGTTCAACATCAGATGTGGAGTCTTTAAAGTTAAATATAGCCTAGATCTAGGCAGGATGCCCAAATCTAATAACTATACAACAAAAAAGTTGCATTCAAGCCGGCCCAGAAGTTCAGAAGATATGCATATACAAACAGACAGACAAAAATTTAAAACAAACTTTTCAGCTTTTACCAATTATCAAACCAATTTATGTCGTTTCAGTAAGAATATGTAATATGAATACTGAAGAGATACGGATACTAAACTTAATTATATTTTTTCCAGTGGTTCATATCAAACTACCTGTATCGTCTCAGTCTCCTGCACTCGTCATCCTGTTCAGCAACTCTCTACACGTCGACGACCGGCGCGTTCACTCTGTCCTTAGGCGCGCTGTTCGCACAAGTGCCCACCGACCGCTTCTCACTCTCAAAGTGTATTGCCGTCCTGCTCACTACTGCTGGTTTGGTAAGTGTGTGAAAAAGATAGATAGTATGCCTTGCATCCACACAAGTGCTCTGACTTTCACACATGTGACCTCACATCTACATATGCAATCTCACTTCCACAAATGGACCTCACGTCCATAAACGTAATTTCACATCTACACGTCATTTCACATACACACATGGATCTCACATCCATTACACGTAATTTCATATCCACACGTCATTTCACATCCACACATGAATCTCACATCCATTACACGTAATCTCACATCCACACGTGATTTCACATCCACACATGCGATTTTCAACTTAGTTTTATTTTTAATATTATATCGTATTTACATTTTCCAGGTTGTTCTAGGAATAACAGAGGGCCATCAAAGCAATTGGATAGCAGTCCTAGCTGCCATAGGTTCAGCGTTATGTTACGCTGTACATCTGTTACTATTCCGCCGAGAATTAAGGAAAGGAGATGGGATTAACTCGTTTCTACTAGTAGGTGAGTCGGTTCAAATGTTTTTTTTATACGAACTATTTTCTTCGCTATATATGAGTGGAATATGTAAAAAAATATGGAAATGAGTAATAAAGTTAAAAGAAACATAAACCATGGTTTTTGTTAACAACAACAACGTGTAATTTATATAATTAAGCTTACATTCATTTACATATTTTTTAATTAATAATGTTAATGTTATTCCATTTTATAAAACGTAATTCGCATAAAATATTTAACTGCGCTAATAGATTTTTTTTGAATTGTGCTAAGAGACTGTTCCTCCACTCCGTCCATTTTTCAAAACATAAGTTGTAGTGTGGCGAAAGCCATCGCCGCGCTTTTTCTTCTTACCTGAGTGAAAAAAATTAAATCTGAGGGGTATCGAACCCACAACCGTCGCGTTTACAGACTAATACTGTGCCGCTGCACCAAGATGGCCTTAGCGGACGGTTTAATCTATGTTCATTATTACTGTTTTTTTTTTAATACTATACATTTCTAACCTATACATGTCACTGCACGATACTAATGTAATTGTAAAATTTTATATGCTTTTTATTGTTTTTTTATAATTCTAGCACGCTTACAGCGCGCATAATAACAATTTTATTAAACTGAATTTTATTTACGGAGTAGTTAAAAAAAATACATATTGTTATAAATCGGAAGCGGTTAACGTTTTTTAAAAAAAAGTACGATAAAAACACACATCGTCTATATGTTTCTAAACTATTTGAAAAGGGATGCTATGTAACTTTAATAAGTGATATGTATCACCTACTAACAATACTTCACACGAGTTTCCTTCCTTTTTTTTTCTGATGGTCTTAATGCTGTTGACCTGGTATGGTCTTGACAGCGTCA
>DWAE01000659.1:0-14347 GCA_018237945.1 Heliconius sapho
TGTTTAATTACATTTTCTCCTGAGGAGACTTGTTTATGCAATTTAGATACCTCACATATTCAATTTTATTATAATAGATCTAAGATAAACACCACGACGCCATTTATCTATCTCTTATAAATAAGTGACAAGAAGGCATTTTGTGACAACAATGATATTTCATCGATGTTAATTTCACATGTATATTGAAACTTACGAGCGAAAGTGAAATCATGGAGGAAATTTAACGTAGATAATCATTGGCGTTTATACTATGTAATTTGGACGTATAATTTTCGAGAAAATGTAAAATTAAAATAATTCAACGCTCTGTTACGGCCTTGGCTCGAGTCCCGCAGGGGCAGATGACGTCCTATCATACAGCTACGTAGTGTTTATGATTGAATGTATTAATCCTTATATAATATAATATTAATTAAGTAAAAAGGGAATCCGCGAGTGTTATAAATAAAATCCAAATACAAACCAATTTTTTATTTCTATTAAGTACAATATGTAGTTTATATATTACAAGTTCGCATACCGTCTTAACTACATATTAGACTAATTAGCTTCACGCTGTATGTATCCCGCACATAGCAGGGTAGGCAAAGGGAACCTAGTGTTAAGACATTCCGTTCCCCGCTTTCTGCCGTATTTTGAAGGCATTGCGTGTTGAGTGGCAGAACTCAACGCCGCGCTTGCCGCGATGCCAGAAGAAATGGAAATATAAATTTAAGTAAATATTTCATCTCCTCGAGTGGGGATCGAACCCACAACTAGTCGGTTTTACATTCACAGTTTGTGCCACTGCGCCACGACTGGCCTCGATACTACTAATAATAGACTAATAAATAATCCTAGAAATTTCAGCTTCGCTAAAATGACTTAGGACCTGTGATCTTGGGCCCTTTATAATAGATATCCATTTTTTGGATAACTTCACAAGTCTTTTTATAAATAATACTAAAACGAAACACTTTTTTGAAGTACTACAAAATACTTCAATACACAGAATAATTTGAATATGGAATTTTATAGTATGTACAATATCATAATAAAGTCAAAAACTCTTATTTAAATCCTTCTATAAAAAAAAACCTACCTAAAACAAAAATATTTCCTGAAAAAATAAACAAAACGAATTCAATCCTTGCAATTTTATTGATGAAAAAATATAAAGTTTTAAGTCGGATAAGCTGTTTTTAAAAAGTGAATTTGAAACATACACTTTGTGCAGATATTGTAAGCTTGTTCCAAGTCTTTTAATGCTCGCACCTTGTTGTTGGTATGGTGAGCTATCTCCGTATGAAAACATAAATAAAAATATTAAAAGTATTGAGAATTGGGAACAAAATAAAGCGATTTGAGGCCAGTCGTGGCGCAGGGGCACAAGTGTGTGACTGTAAACCGAACAATATAAACGGTTGTGGGTTCGATCCCCACTTGAGTTCGATTCCTACTTCTCGCTAAATTATGGAGGTGTTACGTATTGAGTGGCTCAATGCCGGAGGACAAGGAGGAAGGACTTTGTTTCAATACCAGAGCAAAGCAATTAAAATATGATATATAATATTTTTTTCTTGAGTGGGAATAGAACTCCACTCCTGTCGTGCGTATGTTTTTTTATTAAAGACAAAAGCTTTTAATCGGTATATTACATTAATTTTCGTATTAGAATACAATATATTATGTATGATAATCGCTAAAGCACTGTCACTTGTTGATTTGACACGTAAATCTCTTTTTAATTGAAATAAAAAGGGTTTTATCATTTTCAGTAATGACATTCTGTGTTCGCCGTTTTTTTTGATCAGGATTTTTTGAGTTGGCCCATTTATATATTGCTGTCTCGTAGAATACGATTTTTTTCCACCTGCGGCTCTTAAGCGGATAGTAGGGATCCCACTTGTCATCTATAAAAGGTTTTAAGATGGTATTAAAATTTTGTCGTCTCCTCGTCGGCAGCGTTTGTAGATGGTCCTTTATGAGTTTTGATTAATCAAAAATATTTTATGTAGGTTACGTATATCTTACATGGCCACAAATAGCGTAGTAGTTGTTGTTTAATAATAAGTTTATTGCATTAGTAGGTTCCCTGTAAAGACACTTCGTTTTCACTTTGCGTGTTGAGTGGCGGAACTCAACGCTGGGCTTTTTGCCTTAGCGCTAGAACGATTAAAATAAAATATTACTAAATAATACTTCATTCCTTCGAATGGGGATTAAACACACAACAGTTGCATTACAGTCACACTTTGTGTCCCTGCGCCACAACGGCCTTTAATTTCTATTATTGTAATGTAGATATATTATATATCTATATAAGATCGGGGCAAAAGTATTTTCGTATTGTTCAAAAAGGAAAATATTTTTTTAGCTTTATTTTTTTTATTTATTTATAATATGTATGTGCCGTTTTGATCCATGACTTGTTGCCATCTTAGTGCCATGATCCCATTCCTGTAGAAATTTAGATATTTTTGAGTAAAAAAATCTGACAGGTAGTGTTCACAGTGTTCTTTTGAGGTTAGGCCGGTCTCAAAGTATGGTTCCAAAACTATGTAACATGCATTCGCGGTGCTGTTATGGAGAGAAGTAACTGCGGGGGACGTAAATTGAGGCAGGTAATCGAAATTGCAAGACGCGTTGATGGTGGGTCAAAAAATACTTTTTTTTTCGATCTCGCAGACATACACGTCATGAATGTCGGGTTAAGAACAATATATTTATTTTATAACTGCAATTGCACAATATATTGATTCAAACACGATAAACGAATAATATATTGAATTACAATTGGCAAAATCGTTTGCTGACTTGGTTTTGGAGTTCACCCAAAATCTTAATTATAGAGTAAGCCGTTAAGTTGTTTTCGGTTATACAACGATGGTTTAGCTGCAGCCCACTTGGCGCAATTTCAACGGGACAATGTAAAATACTGACTCTCACGCGTAACCCTGTTTACCCAATAATGGAAATTTATGACTACGCCGGTTTAATTGCCTTTTGCGAATATGCGTCAGTTCATACCTATGCACACAAATGTTACTGGTTATGAAACTCGCCTACATTTTATCAAATTTGTTTTTATGTTCGATTTTCTATTTTATTATACCATTTTTGATCGTTCTTTAGTAAGATTCATTTAAATAGTCATATAAATTATGTATATTTTATTCCAATATGTAAGTTCTTACAATATTGGTTAATCTATACTAATATAACCAAGCTGAAGAGTTTATTTGTTTGTTTGTCTCAACGCTAATATCTCAAACAGTACTTAAAAAATATCTACAAGAATAGTGTCAGCAGAGTAAAACTAGAAACTTGAGACGTTAAAATCAGAATAGCCTGAGGTGTCAGGCAGGGAGACCCATTATCTCCAAAACTGTTCAAAGCTGTTTTGCAGAACGTTTTTTCTAAATTGAACTGAGCATCTGACGGCATCCCTATCAATAATGAACGCCTCACCCATTTGAGATTTGCTGACGACATTGCAATCTTCGCGGAGACTCAATTAAACAAAGAGAGTACTGAGTTTGAACCTCAGCAAAACAAAAATAATGGCTAATGGTTTAAAAAGTAAAATATCGCTAGAAGGAATCAAACTGTAGTACGTAGAGCAGTATTTATATTTAGGGAAGCCCGTTTCATTTTTGAAAATAAATAACGAAGACGAGGTCAATAGAAGAATTACGAGCACCTGGAACAAGTACTGGGCCCATAAGGAAATACTAAAAGACAACTATGAATTAAATATGAAAAAAATCACAATCATGGGCACTTGTATAAGTGCCCATGATGATTTTTGGAGAGATGAGAGGGGAGAGTATTCTCCATGATTGGAGAATACTCTCCCATGCCTGACCCTGACTGTTCCCAAACGTGGACATTAACAAGCAAAATAAAGAAAAAGATAAAAACTTGCCAGCGAGCAATGGAAAGAAGCATGCTACACCTAAGAAAAAATCAAAAAAACAAAAAGTGAAGATATAAGAAAAAAGACAAAAGTGGTCGATGCATTGTATAAAACGTAAGTGGATCGGCCTACAAGAATCAAGAAAAGTGGGCAGGCCACAAAAATGATGGGCAGATGACATTATGTCCAAGGCAGGGAAAAACTGGATAAGACTAGCACAGGAAGAAACATGGAGGAAAATGAAGGAGGCCTATATTCACCAAGAGGTTCCTATAATTAAAGCTAAAATATAAATTTAAAAAAATCCAAACAAAACAAAGAAACAAAAAAAAAATAATATGAGAAAAAAAAATTACTGTAAACTTTATCTATTTTGTAAATTCTGTCAAATTTGTTCAACTTTATGTTTATAGGAATATAAAAGGCTTTATTATTATTTATATTAACAATAAGCTTTTATTTACGAAGGACGACAGAGTTAATAAAAAAAAACATTTTGGCTATTTGATTAACAACTTACTTTATCGCTTTAGTGAGATAGCCATCGAATTACTTGCAAATAATCAACCACATGTTAATTCATAATTATAATTTAATCAAACAGTTATTTACGTAATGGCAGTTAAATGAACGCGTTAATTGTTGATATATAGTATGCATCTGACACATATATAAACATAATATATATCATATTGTTTATTTCTACGTGTCAGGCGAAGAGAGAGAGAGAGAGAGAGCAAAGAGAGAAAAGATTGCGTGCTGAAGGCGAAAACTAACGCCGTGCTTTAATTCTTGTATCATAGTTCCTTCTATCAAGAAAACTGTTTAATATGTATATTGCAATCAAAAAAGAAGTATTGAACACGGACGGTTTCCTTGTTGTATTATATTATAATAGTGTCCAAGCCGTCCAAGAGGCGCGGGTTCAAATCCCGCTATGTTAAATTTTTTATACGTTTCAAGAAAATATTTTTTTTTATTCGAATGGACTTAATGCTTTTGACCTGGATTGGTCTTAACAGCGTCACCGGGCTGGGAGGGGCGAATCTAGAAAAGTATATTACAAACTTATATTTGTACTTCATTTCATGCAAAATGAGATGAGTAACTGAACTCAATCCTGAAATTGTTACGGAAGCCTCGGTGGTCAATTCCGATTCGCACTTAACGGCAACTTATTTTAGATTTTTTCTAATTGGTCTATTAATTTAATTAATTTATTAAAATAGTTGTCACATGAAATTTAACGATCGAATTTAAAATATCGTCCAGAGACCGCGTTAATGTGTGCTGCGGATATATGTATGTAATAGATTAAAAAGAAAATGTATATAAAATGATTATTTACTATAGAAATTATTTTGGATATAAAGTAATTAATATTCAAATTTAAATCAAAAATGATGATGTAAGTATTTTAATTAATTACTATTAAATTATTATAATATTTTAAATGCTTATTATTTGAGAAATACATATGAAATATATCATTACTATTAATAATATTTTATAATTATTCTATTCTATTAACTTCTTTTACATTTGTAACCTTAAATTGCTACATCAATTCTTTATAATTAAGTTTCTAAACTCTATATAAACTTAAATTTCAACACGTGCATTGAATACATTACTACTACTGCTGTAACAATGTGCGATCGTTACTTGTTCACCACTCAAACTATTCTACGTTAAACTACACGACTTTAGAGGTAAATATATTTTTTTATCGTTTTCAATTAAATCAGTTTCACATTGTATTCCGCATATAGCAGGGTAGACAGTGGGAACCTATTGTTAAGACACTGCGTTCCACACTTTACACCGAATCTTTCGAGGCATGGCGTGTTGGGTGGCGGAACTCAACGCCGGGCTTTTGCCTTGGTGCCAGAGCGAAGCAATGAAAATAAAAATATATAATAATTCGTTCCCCCGAGTGGTCTCGCTCAAACCCACAACCGATGCGTTACAGTCACATCCTCATGCCCCTGCGCCACGACGGCCTCAAAAATAATATCCTCTTCAAATAATGTAGGGGATGATTTAATGTGGACAATATAATTTACACCTCGTTTTGTCTTTTTAGTTATTGAATTTTATACAATTTATACCTGTTTTTTTATCGTAAAAGCTATTTGAATGTAAAATTGTAGTTTGATCGAATTTGGAAATTATATATTTCCTAAATAACCTTCTATCACCTCCCAAAATCATAAATCAAAATTACATATTTTTTTCAATAAATAGGCCGAGTGAGCCTATTGTCCAGACATAGTGTCTGGACATCTCCCATTTTCTTCCGGATTCCGGACTTCGAACTCAGGTGACGGAATCAAGCCAAGCCATTCAGAAATTTAAAGTAACTGTAAAACCAAGGTTAATTAAGAAAACTATTGCTGCTTAAGAATATGTCAAGTGTAAAATCATCTTATATATTTTAATATGATCTTATCATTACAGTTTCATGCAGGATCGAAATTGTAAACTCAATATAGAAAATTTTATGTAAAAAAATTACGTAAAAAAGTCTATTTGAATACAGGATATATGAATTTTAAAACCGAATATATTCTACCAGCCAGTAACACGCTATTGTTATACTTTCACGCTTTTTCCCTGGATTCATGACCCTACGTTCTCCGCTTCGAGAATATGCGTGTTGTGCAACGGAACTCAACGTTGTGCTTGGGCTACTTAGAATGGGGAAATAGAAAATATTTAAGTTTATTCCGCCAAAGCTACAAAAGGATCGTAACATAATAGCGTTGTATCTCGCGAGATGCATGAAATCACCGATTATTGACAAAAGCTTACATCTTACATAGAAAATAATATTCAAAGAAAATTTTATCGTGGATTATAATGGAAAAAAAACATTCGACTTTTATAATACTTTTATATAAGCTTAGAATATTCTTGATGTTAACCTTTTAATATTTTTTTACTGTTCCCAATTTCCTTTTTCTCGAATGCCTATACAGTATATCACAGTGCTAAGGATTTGGCAGGGATATGATTTGAATGGAGACCTTTATTTTAATTATTTAAGCCAATACTTAAAGGTACTATAATTTCACAATATAAACCTAGGACTACCGTATTTAGTCATATCAGATCTGCTAGTCAATCAGAAATCCCAAAATGCCAATGGTATGCGATAGATTTACATAAAAAATAAATTTAAAAAACATTTTCAATTTAAAAAGGAGGTAAGAACTAAGGAGGAGAGACCCCACCATCAACATCTTTTGCGGGAGTTTTAAATGAAATTGGATTGTCGCTTAGCGGCTAGACTGCGCGGCCAACACCTGTACACGCTGTCTGCCTCCACTTTTAATAAAACTACGAGATACACTTGAAGTTAAACTTCAGCAAATTTCTACTGACAGATTTCTTTCTTTATTATATTCGTGCAGCAGGTCTTGTAACAAATTGTAAATAAATGTTATAAAAAATTCTTATTACATAATTTTGATTAAAATTTTGTCAGTGTTACGCTTTATTCCGCAAATATGTCTGCCTTTTTCCCGACTGCTTAGGAAGGGTTATGGTTTTCGCGCGTATCTTGTATGTATGTATGTAATATTCTTTATTATTTTATATTTCCAGAACCGCTGAACGGATTTACACAACGGATTTAAACAACTGCATAAAACTAAAAAGAAAATAAACAAGCCCAATAGTTTATTAGGATTAACAGTCGGGACCTATAAGTAAGTATTCAATCAATTAAATCTTTACCAGGAACCCCGCATATTTTAAAGAGGTCCCGACTAACATAATACATATTATAAAGTCCATAAGAGAACAAGAGAGAGCTTAGTTATACAAATATATACGTCAATACTTAATAAATAGTTAAGCTTTCATAAATGTGGTTTTCAGTTTTGGTGCAGTTCCACATGCATGGGCCTGTAATTGCGACAGGCTGTAGGCTCGATTCCTTACATGAGGATATTAAGTATTTAATATTTTCATTTCCTCGCTCTGGTATGGTAACGAGACAAAGCGTGGCGTTGAGTTTCCCCACTCAATATGCAATTCTTCTAGAATTTGGTGGGAAGTGTGGATATCAAAATATTGTAACGTAATCATAAACACGAGGTCTCATGACTGCTATTATTTTTAGATATTTCTTAATTAACTGTAAGATTTTTTAGTAATTTTAGTTTTAATATACTTAGGGGACAATATATTAAAAGAACCAATCAATCAATATGTATTAAGGCTTAATATGTATTGAGGTTATTGATTTTATTATACATAAAAAAAATCGAATCGAGAGAGTCAAGGAAAATTGGTTATACGTCTGTCGCTTTGTAATATTATAATTCATGGAAAGAGGAATAAAATTTTCTTTGAATTTGAATTATACTTTATTTTATGTCATCAAAAAACACCTTTTTTTTTATGCATCTCGCAAGATCAAACGTTATTATGTAAGTATCTTTTCGTAGCTTCGTTTATTCTTTGATTATTTTAAGTGAATCAAACGTGTGTATTTCGTCGTGGAAAGAGAAAAGTCAAAGGAGTTTGAATTTCATATTCAGTTATTTTCAATTAGAATGCCTTGTTTGATATATTTTTTGAGTTTGGAAGATATTTTTTCTTTCTCTTTACTGTAAATGCGATGGTTGTAGGTTCGATCCGCACTGAGTGGAATAAAATCACATAATTTGAACTCAATTTTCATTTCACCATTCTTTTGCGTTTCCTTATTTCTTACGAATCCCTTTGAAAACTAAATATAATTTCATAAATATATTTCATAAATATTGGTATAGTTCAAGCGAACTTATAGAACCAATTTATTGTGATGTCGCTATTACAAAACAAATATATTATATTTAAAGATTTTTACATAATTTACATCTAGAACATATAAAATTAATTAGAATTAGGCCAGTCGTGGCGCAGAGACACAAGTGTATGACTGCAAATTCGACTGGTTACGGATTTGATTCCCAATCGAAGAAATTTATTAAAATTTATATTTTATTTTCTTTGCTCTGAATTCGAATGAGTTGTCTTAACACCAGATTTCGTCTGTCTACCCTGATGTAATTTGAAGCGCATTAAATTGTTGACCAAACACTTTAAATCGTTTATAGACTGCAGAGTTAAATCAAAGTTATGGATCAAGTTGTAAACTATGTTCATTGCTACATAGGTATTTTCAATAACATAACAATAAATATATACGCGATAAAAGTTTGGTTTTTAAACAGAGAAAAATGGCATACGAAACATCTATACCTGAACAGTTCATTTGGTTGAACGAGCTAATCTCAGAAACTACTGCTTCTAAATGACAAATTCTTTTTGTGTTGGATACCTTATTTATCAATGAAGATTATAACAATACTTCACTTTATTTGTTCCGATATAACACTGCATTTATAGTTAGAGTTACCTCTAGTACCTAGATTTTATCATTTGTTTTACAAAACTCTTAATTGTATACATTTAAGCAGCTAGTTTTACATATTTCAAAGTAAATGCTTATTGCTAGGTTTTGCTAAATAAATTATATATTCAGGCAAGGATTTTTTTTATTCCTATATCCAAGACATATATATAATCTTCCATACTAAATTACAACTATTATTAGATAGCATCGTGAGGATTCCATTGGTGGCATTTGTATGAAAGAAATGTTCTTTCAGCTCTGGAAGTTCCCAGAAGAACAAACTTAATCAATTAACATCTAATTATAATTTGGCAGCAAAATAATGTTCAGTAACAGGGTGAATTAGTCAAAATAAATATCCATATCTACGCTATTTGAGGCCGAGTAAGATATAAATAACTTACATTAAATATTTTTGATAAATTAAAAGTCACAAAGGAGACGGTCCTTTGCCAAGCGCCGCCAGTTTTCAGATGATGACCAAATTTTAATACCACCTTAAAACCTTTTATGGCGAGTAGGGCGTGTATTTAGACGGAACGGAACCATTGCCTTTCTTCGGGATCGGGTGGACAAGAGCGTTCTTCCACAAGTCTGGGAACAATTTTAACCATAAATATATAGTTTTCAGATTTTTTCCTAAAAACTTGTACCTGTACAAGTTTTTAGGAAAAAATCTGAAAACTATATATTTATGGTAACTGTACCTGTAGAAAGGGTACCAAATTTCATAATTCTAGGTTCGGTTAACGTAAAAAAAATTACAAGCAAAATCAAATAAATTCCCAAAAGATTTTATTACGATTATACCTATATCTGCATTCTATATAAACAAACCAAATAAAATGATCTGTTACATAATAATACAACATAAATAAAAAAAGAAAATATTAAAAAAATCCAATAAATTCCCGAAAAACTTAAATTACTGATTTATTTAGTGCATATCAATATAAATATAAAATTTGACTTATACACTAAATGATTTACAAGTTTAAGCGGGTGAAGCCGCGAGCTGGTCACTAGTTAACTTATAAAAAGAAAACAATTTAAAAGAATCCAAACTAATAAAATTATATTTTTCCCTGCTTTTCTAATACGATCAAATCTATTTAAAATTCACGGCTCTTATATATTTTCACATACAGCTTTTATGTATATCCTGCTTTTGAACTTAACAAGGCAAAGTCAAAACTGGTCATTTTAAATTGCTATTTCCTTTGACGATCCAAGCACGTCAATAGCCCGGTGCACTGTGTAGTCGGTATTTTGAATCCCCTGTCGAAACGAAAATCTATATGTATTTTGGCTGAACGTGCATTTTTATAACATTCATTTACTCATGTGAATAAAAATGTTAATAGAACAAAAAGATATCCCAATAGGAGTTTACGTTTGGCCTACATATGTATCAGACTAACTTGACTTTTTATCTCTTATATGAAAATGAAAAGAGAAGGAGAATTTTAAATTGTACGAATGTGTCTATTTTTAATGTGTATATATTATTAACGAAGATTCATTGAGACATAATACACAATAGAACGAGCTTTTACATGGGGCTCCGCCGGCATTGTCCAATCCATGGAAATAACTAAGAGTCGATTCGAAACAATTCACTTACAATAATATAGCCTCGATAAGTGAGCTACCTGATATAAAAATAAATGTTCAAATTGTAGCAATAGTTCTTGATAATATCGCGCTTGACCAAGCAAACTCTTCCACTATATAATATTAGTATAGATTTGATTTCTATGAAGTTCGAATTGTATTATATTATAAATGTACTCCTTGCTAGAAATATAATACTTTTTTAACCGGCTTCTGTAAGAAAAGGAGGTTATCCATTTCACTGATTTTTTTTTATGTTTGTTACCTCAGGACTTTTGACTGAAGGAACCGATTTTCACGAATATTTTTTTATTTGAAAGCTAAATTTGGTTTGGTCTATTTTTGACAATAGTAACTGTGAGAAAATCACATAAGTCTTAAATTTGCATTTCGTATGTGGTCGACAAATGGACTAATATCACGTCAACCAATTCCAATGATTATTCATCGAGTTTGGTTGACAAATTAGTCAAGGATAGTCTCGTGAAAGTTTGGTTAGGTTTTTTATAATGGGATCTGGTTGAAATAAAACAATATTATTTTGTTTTGATAAAAAATATAATTATACTGTAATAGCAAGGAAAACCACTGTTAAAATTAGCGAAACACGCTTTACTTTTCCTCATCGTTGCATTTCTTTTCAACTAACTCCAAAAAAGTGTATGTTCTAATTTTCAACCGACTTCAAAAAAGGAAGAGTTTTCCAAGTCACCCAAATATTTTTATGTATGTTCTTGTCAATATGCCAAAATGTTACTTTGTACAAAAATAATACCAACTTAAGATTGAAGTTTTATATATCACAACCACAACCTTCTCGTTTGAGAAGCATACTTTTAAGGTCTACCCATCACTTAAAACGGTGTATTGTAGTGATTTAGAGCATTAACTTAACTTATAGCGTTTTATATTTTTTTTGTGAATTTTTCTTCCGTTCGGCTTCGACAGCGTACCTATACGCGACACTAAATCGCTAGTGGCCTCGAATGCTTATTTTGATATTTTAGTTCATTACTTTTGCTCTACATGTTGTGCTAAATGAGCTCTTTACACTTAGCATGTTTACACTTTAATTACAACTTCATAATTATAAAAAAATATTTTTTTATCTTCACGCTGTATCTCGCACATAGCAGTGCAGACATAGAGAACCTGGGAACCTAGTGTTAAGCGGTTCCTGTTAAGTTCCTTTAAATTTAATAAGGTTCCTTCTTCCACTTTTCTCCTAATTCTGAAGGTATTATATGGTGGTACTCGAAGCCACTTTGCCTCGTAACCAGAACGAAAAAATTAAGTTTCTTAGACTCGAGTCTTCAACCGTCGCGATAACAGTTACACATTTGTGCACTTGTGCTACATTCTTAAGTTAGATAAATTTAAGAGCAACAAATGTCACATAATTTAATTACTTTTTTTGTGTATGAAACGTCCTAAACCCTGTGTTTTATCGAACTCAACACATAACAAGACATTCGAACCTACTGTATACAGGTGCTGAAGCTGTAGCTATAATTATGAAATTTGGGAAGTGTTGAAAAGTTCATGCTTTTTCCATGTAGACGATCACGGATAGTTCAGCGGGAAATTAACCCTTCATGAGGCGAGCTATCCACCAAAAATGTTATAATATGCTGTAGTAATACCAATTCCTTTACTACGGTTTGATAGAAGATACTTCCTATCGACTTTATAATAAATTTAATGATAAACTATTCGTATAGAAGGTGAAAAGTCTAAAATACTTGAGTATTTATGTAGTAAAAAAAATATTGCATAAATTCTTATATAAAATTAGAAGCCCGCCCGCGGATTCGCTCGCTTAAATTACATGATTATTTATTTAATAAACAGAATTGACTAACGACTATAACCACTTCAAATATTTTTTTTATTACTTTAATCTGTAATATTCTAATACAGGATGGGTATTAAGTTATGCGAATTTTAAAAAAATCATAGAAAAAAACTACAAGGCTTAGTAAAGATAATCTTTATTATTATTAATAAAGTAAACATACGGGAATTTATTTAAATTCGTAAAAACTTGCTGGCACATCGCTTGTGGGATTACGGACATTTCCTCGCAATGTTATTCTTGAGCTGGGCAATTGTCAATTGGCTCTTGAGATACCAAGAGCCGCGTGGATACCAATAAACCGACGACAATTGCCCAGCTCAAGAAAAAAAACTGAGAAAAAATCCAGTGGCGTGAGATCTGGGCTCCGAGGAGGCCACGGAATGTCCCCTCGACGCCATATCAGTTTTCCAGTAAACATTTCGTTTACAATTGCTAAGGACTCATTGGATGTATGAGATGACGCGCCGTCTTCTTAAACCAGGTCCGGCTGTTGTAGGTCAAATACCCACCGATTTGAAAACAGCAGAATCCCGTATAGAGCCAAAACGCATCGACGTAACGGTAGGTCAAAAAGTTTACCTTACTTGGCTCGTGCACTCCAATGGTCCTTAGTGAATAGTTTTCACGACTCTATTCTTCATCTCGGAGTTGAGAAAATAGTTTTGTCTATACTGGTTTTCCAGTATGTCACAGCATGCTAGAAAAATTGTAGATAACTGCGTTACTTGCAAAGTCGCGAAATCTCACTTTGGAACAATTCAATCTGAACTGCATCCGATCCCTAAGGTCACGATACCATACAGGTATGTGGCATACAGGTCATGTTGACGTAACGGGTAAGCTCAGCGGGGAACGAGTATATTTTCGTTGTGATTGATGCGTTTATGAAGTACGTTGTTTAGTTTCATACGACGAAGACTGACTCTAAAAGTGTTATTCATGCGGTGACTCAAAGCGTAGCTTTATTTGGGGCTCCAACTGGGTTGTTTCAATATTGTGATTTGTATTTCTGGTGTACAATTAAGAATATTTTACTTTACTATGTATATATATGTGTGTGTGTGTGTGTTATTACACAAATTATCACAAAAATGCATATAATCAAAAGTTTTGATACTAGCTTAAAATTATATTATTTTGAGATTATGAACTCGTGCTTAACAATTATTTATTGTGAGATCTGAATATTAAAAATGTCTGCACATAATTTTCCCTTGTAATATAAAGTGTATTGTGTGTTTTGTTATATTTCTATTTCTAGTAGACTCCATAATAACTTGAAATGTAATATTCTAGAAAGTTGTGAGTCTTTTGTTTTAACTTACTACAGTTAAGAAACTGCAACAAACTGGCAGATTGATGGATGAATAGTAATATGGTTTCTTAAGATAAGCTCAGTAATGCATTATTAACAAAAAAAAAGAAACTATAAGTGAGTGAATGATTCAATTATACCATCTAATTGAGGTCTGTCGTGGCGCAAGGGCACAAAGGTGATTGTAAGATCGGCTGGTTGTGGATTCGATCCCCATTCGAGGAAATGAAATATTTATTTACATTTATA
>DWAE01000660.1:0-14345 GCA_018237945.1 Heliconius sapho
GAAACAAAGCAGTTACTTCTTAGAAGCAAAATAAACTGCATCGGTAAACATTCCTATACCTCAACATATAAAATGAAGTGGGACAGGTGTGTAAAATGACGTTAATGCTAAGACCGTTAAGTTATACTAAGGGAATTGTACTTTAATCGTGTATCAATTTAAAAGTAGGTAAATAAATAAATAAATAAATCAGCTTCATGCTGTATCCCGCACACATTATTTTAGTAGGGTAGGCAGAGGACCGTAGTGTTAAGAGACTCCGTTTGCTACTTTCTGCCGGATTTCGGCTGTTGAGAGGCAGAACTCAACGCCGCTCATTACCCCGACAGGACATTTAAAAATAAGTACTTAAAATGTAACATTTATTGATATATTAAAATCTCCATAAATGAAACTAATTAGCATTACAGGGATTAATCTAATTTCACACATGACGTCAAAACTTGAGCAACTAACTTACGATTTCAATATTTTTTTAAAAGAAAATTTAATCAATAAAAATGATGTAACTACAAAAAAAATACCTATTCAGCCTACAGAAACAGGTCGGTCTAAAGAGGACATAGCGCAGCCGCTATAGACGGAAACAAAAAGTAGGCAAATGAATCGTAAGCAAATACCCAAACGGTTTTCCTTGAGGAAATAGCCATCGTAAAAAAACCCTTCAGCAAGGCCAGAAGTACGGAAACTTACTAAAATTGTTTGGCTCGCTAAGTTGTTCACCTTAGCCAGTACCTTGGAAGATTTGACGTCTTTATTTGTGTATGATTCATTTTGATTCTAATATTTCAACAATCGAATCAAATCTGCTGCTGTTCTAACGTACTAATCTCGGGAACTACTGCTACTCCATTATTAGAGGAAAGTATTATGTCTCTTTGACCGTTTTGATTTAGCCCAATTCACCCTGTAACGGGAGTTGATTCAGGTCACGTTGGATGTAAGCGTGTATCATGCTCATACAGAAGACAATTATTATTTTTTTTAATTAGATATCGGGAGCGAAGCCGTAGCCAAAGAGCTGTTTTATAATATACATATGTACATACATAACACAATCATATTTGCATGTGTGCATGCGTAAAAACAATGACGTCATAGAAAATTGGGCGCCAAAATACGTGTAACGAACGACATTGAAACTAGAATAGCCTTCGCTTCATTGCGTAACTGAGTTCGGTTAATCGCGAAACGCTGCTCGCGTGATGCTTTACGCCCGTGCCCGCTTATCTAAGCGCCGCATATCCTAATTAAAACAATGGTGAAAAAAAAAAGATATGGAGTGATCATGGAATTTACTCGGTGTTGCCATAAAATGTTGAGATTTTATTATTATTGGATTTTAACTTATTTTTACTTTATTTTTTACATTAGAACAAATACAAAATTAAGTTTTTTCTATTCACCAAAATTTTGAAAAACATATTTGGCAGGTACATTTTAAAGATAAGACAATAAATCTTTCAGCCCGGTACGATCTAGAACATCCAAGTGATAAGATAGAAGAATCTGATAATGAATTGTAGGTGAATTCAATGTCAAGACGTCACGTGAAGAAATCTGTTAAGATGCTGTAAAAGAGACTTGAAAAGAGAAATTGAAATAATAAATATTCTTACAAATAATACGAGTATATAAGTTAAAAAGATTTTCGCTGTAACTACTGAACCCTTTGAATGTAGTCGTTTTAAATACGTAAGAACATCCGTTAAGAATTGGTGCCAGTTAGAATATATCTTAAAAGGTTTCGTAGGCATTAGGCTCGGCCTTAAGAAGCCGTAGCTATAAACGACCCTGAACAAACGAGTTCACTTTAGATTCTTGAAGATAAATTGTGATATTCTCTCTCATTTACGGATATGCCTACATGTTTTAAATAACAAATGTGTTATTAAATTTTCAATTTTGTCTAATAAACAATAGCTTTACACAGACAAGTTTTTTGTTTTATTTTCGAATGCCTTAAGTATTTAAAGATAACGCCAACAACTGGAAATTTTCCACAGTATTTTAATTGAATTCTTTTAGTTGACCTTCGTTTACTCTGTGAAATTAACGTATACTTATTCATTATTATGCGTTAAATATATTTTAATGTCTACAATGTCATGACAGACACTGTATTGATGTAATAGAATATTATTATTTATGATACTAGATGCAATTATCGTAGATACATCTCATTTAGGCGCGCATTTATAACTTACGACCCCGGTTATCTTAGAGGTTGCGGACATGGTCAAAGTCAAAATAAAAAAAAAACTTTATATTATAAAAAAAATATTAATATTCGAGTTATTCTATGGTTATAGTATTAAAACTATGAAGAAGTTTAGAAATAAACTTTTTTGGATTTATTTTGAGTATAGGCGGGAATTCATTAACATATAACATATTTGAACACTATGTAAAAATTGAGAGGGTTTCTGAATATTCAAAGGCATGTCTTCGAATTGAGGATATTTGAACAAAATACCGTTACGACATGCAAGAGAATTTATTAACCATGTGCCAGCACATTTTACTTTTAATGTAAGCGAGTTAAAGAAAAACTTTAAACAATGTGTTTTTATTCAAAAATTAAAAGTGTAGAACATTTACTAAAAAAATATATTTTGTTTTAAAAAGTGTGCATGTAAAAATTTATTCTAAAACCAAATAGCAGTATTTTTAATTTAACGTACAATTTTACATAAATATATTTTTTTCTTTATATGAATAAAAATATGTGTTTGACATTACAATGAAGTTATTACCTATTTAAGCTTAAAGTAAAAAATAAATCGCTTCTTGAATAAGTTTTATAGTTCTTATTATGTAACAATATTTTCACTCTAAACTTAAATGTATTTAATTCTTTCGTCAGGTCTAAAAGAAATAAACAACCGATCCAGTAGCGCTAGAAGATTAAGCATTATCTAGATTTATGGTAAGGATTTAATCATTAATCATTTAACCTTTTAATTATTAAAAATATGATCTTAGTATATATAAAAAACTTTTTTTAAAAGAATAGATAGATATTTATTCCCCAAATATAATATTAGTGTGCAAAATGTCTATGAGTCAACTATAAAGTGATACGCGCGGCATCCTTTAATAGACCGTCGTGAATTTATATAACACATTATCAAGTATCGGCATATGTACAAATTTAAAAGGGACAATAAGTCCAAAATATTCCTGTATTTGTGCTCTTAATCCCAAAATAGTTTCATTCACATTACATAACTTCGAAATCAAAATGTGGTAAGGTTATGTATAAATTTTATATAGAAAGCTATATGACTGATTATGTTTAAAATTTTATTTTTTAAAAAATATAACATATTCAAGTTACCTGTATATCGATTAATTTTGTAGAGGTGATCCTGAATAGAGCCATTTTTAAACCCACCGAGCGCTAACCAACACACAATTAAGGTACACCTCGCTATCGATCGTATTCGCGAGTGGAAGTTTAATTTTTAAGATGTTGGCCAGCTTGGACGGTGGCGAGGTGAAACGTTTTGTTACGCATCAAATGGCGCTAAAAATGTTGTCATGCTTAATGTACTAGATGGCACTGCGATTAATTACTTTATTTAAATAAATAAAATAATAAATAGATTAGATTTTAGTGTGTTGTTCTTAAATTAATAATATTTATATTACATGAAAAATAAGTTTTCAATTTAATCTTGAACTTAACTTTCTACGAATAAGTCAAAATATATTGCTTGTAAGGTTTAGGATTATGATTTCTTTTTTCGTTTGTTAAACGATTTGGTTACAATAGCGCCACATTAAAAATATTAACTAAATAAGTAATTTTGAAAATTATTTATTATTTAGTATATCGTGTTTCGTTTCTCAAATATTTTATAAAATGTATTCAAAAAAGCATCAATTGTACTAAGACTGTACTGCTGAAATTATGTATTTTTTAGTTTATATCCTTTTTTGTATCAACATGACATTTACAAATTAAGAATACAGTAGTAACCAACTATTAAAAATAAAATAATTAACGTTTTCTAAGCGAAATTAAGCATTTTAAAACTATTACTAATTAACTTATTCTTGTCGTTATACCGTGTCACAGTTGTCATATATTGAAAGATATTATAAGAAAATTTATTAAATCAATGTTAAAACATGGATAATATTTTAATCACAACATTTAACTGGGCTATTCATATATTAAAAAGAAATCAAAAACCTTTTTAAATTCAAATTCAATAATAATGTCTGAAGACACCAAAAGACCTCCAAAGTTAATTTATAATCTGTGCATTAAAAAAAAATTAATTAATCTATACATGCGGATGGGCTGCGAAACTCAGCTGCGGTGACTTATGTTATTGTTGACGTACAGAATATTTAAAAAGACGTCATTGTCAATTGTCAAGTTATTGTTTAAATTGTTTTGTTCTTGCTACCCAAATCATTACAAGCGATGGTGACCTCCTAGATATTAGTTGTTACTCAGACTTACGATATTACCAAATATTAATTTAAATAAATATAAATAGTCTGTATACATTTCAAAATGATTCGACTATTATGTACTATTTTGTTTTCTTCAATAATATTAGTGGAATGCGGTAAAGATTTTCGATTAGGTCGTAGTAAAGGAGGTAATTTAGGAGAGCCAGTAGATGTTAAAGACGAAAATTTGCCGCCAGCTCAATGGTTTACACAGAAATTGGACCATTTTAGACCTACTGATAAGAGAACTTGGCAACAAGTATTTATTATTTCTACCATCTTTTGTTATATTTTCAAATTTAATTTTACGTGTTACATATTCATTAATTTAAAAAAATATATATTAGACATTTTTATATTTTTAATTATCTTAAAATATCTTAAGATTTGTTTTTTTGGTAATTTTGTATTGCATGACTGATCCTTTTATAATTTAATATACTAGATTTAAAAATAAATAACACACTTTACTATTTCAGCGCTACTTTGTTAATGAAAGCTTTTACGATTTCAATAATCCTGGTCCTGTATTCTTAATGATTGGTGGAGAGGGCACAGCAAGTCCAAAATGGATGGTCAAAGGTACCTGGATTGAATATGCAAAAGAATTTAATGCATTGTGTATTCAATTAGAACACCGTTACTATGGGGATAGTCATCCTACTAAGTAAGTTTGATTTTTATAAAAAATACAATGCACATATATTTTTTTAATTATGAACAATTGCAAGTTGGCCAGTTTTGACACAGTTGCACAAGTGTCTAACTCTCAAAAAAAAAAGCGAATCAATATAATTAGAGTACATAGTTTATGTTAATAATAAAAATAAATACATATTTAAGAATGCATATATTCAATAAGTATATTTGATTTTTAAATTTAAAAAAGTGATTAATATTGATAGTTATATATTTATTTATTTAAAATCTGTTATTTAAGTGCCAATTTAGTATTTTTTAAAGTTAATTTTATTTAGGGTGAGCTTAAATGTTTTCTATTAATGTTTTTTTTCTTTTGGCCCTTAAATTTTTTAGTTGGTAAAAAAATTATAACAAAATGCCCTTTACTGACTTTAGATAAACTACTCTTTGTCAATATGTATTGTTTATCATGTTGGGTATATATGGTGTTATAAAGGTCACTTTCTGTTGTGATATCTAAATGAGTTTAATTGCTTGGAGAAGCATACATAAAATTAGATTTAAATTATATTTTCGTCTTAGTTTTCAAGGATAATGATAATATAACTCTCAGTTGTATAGTAACAGTTGCTAGTTTAATTCCTTCTTGTGGGGATAATTATACTTCAACTATTTAGATTTTCCCAATTTGGCAAGAAAAAAAGCTGGACAGAAAATGAACAACAGATTATGGATCTAAAATAATATCCATATTGTATATTTGTTCATACTTTTATATGGCACAGTGGTTCATATTTATGATTACAGGGATACAAGTACAAAGAATTTGCAATATCTGTCTTCAAATCAAGCTCTTGCCGATTTAGCTTATTTCATAAATGCAATGAATGATAAATACAAGTTCAATAGAGAGGTTAAATGGGTAGCCTTTGGAGGTTCATACCCTGGCTCTTTGGCCGCATGGCTGAGACTGAAATATCCACATTTGGTTCATGCTGCAGTGTCTTCTAGTGGTCCATTGGTTGCCAAAGTAAATTTTATGGGTATGATTTTTTTTATTTCCTTTTTCTTTAATAAATACCTATATGACATAGTTCATTGCTTGGGATTTTAATGCTAAATGAGTGTGTATCATTTGACTCATTTAGTACATAAAGATTTTTTTTATATATTTTTTTTCAATATGTTTTGAATGGTAATCTGTTTCTATAAAATATGACAATACATATAATAATATAAAACACATATTATCACAACTTAACCTTAAGAAACCTAATATAAAATCTTTTGCCTAGATTGTTGCTTAATACAATTGTTTAAATAGGGTAACTGATAAATTAAAACAATGGAAAATGGTAGAATATATTATGGTAAGGAATGGAATGGTAGAATGTTTAAAGTATTATACATACAATATATTGATTTATTTATATTTTATGGTATGGTATGTGTGAATGATGTTATTGATAAATTCTAAAGTTTATTAATAAATTCTTAAAAATGTATTATTATGACTAATAATTCCAATCTCTTTGTTTTTAATTGTCTATTTTATTTTTAATGGAATACCTACTGTAATCACAAACACTCAGAATGTATAAATTAAGTACTTTTCAATATATTCGCTCATTTTATTATTAAATGCAATTTTGCACATAATTAAAGTAAATTACTAATTATAACTCTGAATTCAAACTATGAGTTTTCGAAATTACTGCGTTCAAACAAACCAAAATTTCAACTTTATAATATTAGTACAGATTTTGAAATAATCTTATAATTTTCTCTATGTAGAATATTTTGAAGTAGTAGTGAATGCGTTAGAAGAAAAAACAGGTGATACAAGATGTGTAGATGAATTGAAAAACGCACACCGACAGATCGAGGCCAAAATGAAAACTGATCCAAAAACTATCGAAAAAGAATTTAAGTAAGTTTCTTTAATAAACTACAATTGACAAAAATTTTACTGTAAACAATGGTTGTTACTTCGATTCCCATTCGGGGGAATGAAATATTTTTATTTGCTTGCTCTGGTAACAAGGAAAACGCGGCCTTCAATTTCGCCATTCAACAAGCAATGTTTCGAAAATTGAGTGATGCGTGAGGAACAAAATGTTCACTCTGTCTACCCTGCTTGTACGGGATAGCGTAAAAGTGCAGTTTTTTTTTCAGCTTCACACTGTATCCCGCACACAGCAGGGTACGCAGAGGGGTTGTTAAGACACTCCATTCCCTTTCTTCTTCTTTCCTTCTACATTCCGCAGAGTTTTGAAGGCATTGCGTGTTAAGTGGCAGAACTCAACGCCGCGATTTGCCTCGCCACCAGAGCGAGGTAATGAAAAATGAAAGTATAAATGTAAATTAATATTTCATTTCCTCGAGTGGGGATCTAACCTCAACCAGTCGCTTTCACAGTTACACTTTGTGCCCCTGCGCCACGACTGGCCTCTAATAAAAAATATATATAAGGCTTTTAAAATATCATAATCATTGTAACACCGTACAATAAAACGTTAGATCAGAATAATCCTTTCATTCTTCTCGCTCTTAGATAGTAGGTACCTATTACACATACTGAAGTGCAGTTAGTTTCCTAGTTAGTATACAATTTGTAATCTCAGCAAAAGGAGCATGCTTCCAAATATTAAACAGGTTTGTCATTATTTCATTATTTAGTTAATTAAATATATTGCAATCTTTTGAAAGGTTAGCTCAAGTATTTTTAAAGTTTTGATTTTCCTAAATGCATCTTGAAAGCTTATGTTAAGATTATATAGTGATTTCCCACAAATTGCAAAATTTTGAGTTCATTCATTTTTGTTCTGTATATGTGTAGGAGTAGGCAGTGTGGACCTAGCGTGTTAAAACACTCCGTTCTCGACTTTTCACCCGAATAAAATATAATAAATATATCATTTTAATTTAGGGAGAACCATATTTTTACTAGATACCTATCTACTGACATTGAAATCTTGCAAAATTAAAGTAAACAAAAAAATAAATTAAAAGCTACGTCTAATTTTATATGAGACTTTGAAAAAATCTAATCACAAAAAACGCAAGGGAAGCAACTACTTAGCATTAGATAGATTCACAGTGTGAGCGCGCATCGGGTTGCAGGTCGAGGAGCACGGAGTGCTTGGGACTTGCAATCCAGATGTATTTTTAAGTCTATACCTGGACTGCAAGTTGCAAGAAGAGAAGAAGAAAGCAAGAAGGCCTTTTTAAGTGTGTATGAGCATTCATACCTTCACTGCCACCGTCTCTCTTCACCAAATTCGAAATGATTCTGCTATTGCTGCCTTCGAAGTACTTTCTAGAAATGAATTGATTAGGTTCTAGAAGAGCCTAGATCTTGATGATCTGCTCTTTCTCGTACTTCTGCCGCCTACATTAAAGAATATATCGGTGGTAGTTTCACACTACATTTTTCATATCGCCTGAAAGACAATCGTTACCAAAGTGTTTAAAAACAGATTATGTAAAGTGCGTGCGAATATCACAAAAATTATAATTAATTATACAAGATTATTGGTACCATTATATCACAATACTATTCTCGGGTGGAGTGGAGTGGCCCACCTGGCTCTTCCAAATCCTACGCCCATGGCGGTGGTTGTGGATTCTATTCCAACTCAGAAGAATTAATAAGCGCAGCGTTCCTTCCACCCAACGCACTATTCCTTAAAGGGAAAAAAGCCCTTTTAAATAGCCCATCTTTCTTAAATCATTTCGAGTGTATTTCGGATATTTTTTTTAATAACAAAAGTAAAATATAAATCATATTCACTAAATAAAAATAACTTCACAATAAACATTATTTGTTTATATAATATAGATACTAGCTTTAACCCGCGGGTTCACGCATGTGCCGCATTGTATGACACATTCTAAGTGTCTGATATAACAATATAATCCACAGTCTTCCTCAATGGACATCGAACTGAAAAATATTTTTTCAATTTGAACAAGCAGTTCCTGAGATTAGTGCATTGAACCAAACAAACACTTCATATTTATAATATTAGTATAGATTAATGAATGGCGTCTCCCTTATATTTGCCATTCTCTTTATATAAAGATAATGTTTATGATGTATATTTGATGAAATATAACTATAATGTTATAAGGCCTCAGTACAATTAATCATTTAAGAATAAATAGCAATAGTTTCTTTTACTGAATAATAAAATTAAATCAATAGGCGCCTACCTTTAAATAATTTATAAAATATATTTTATGAGGCCAGTCGTGGCGCACAAAGTATGGCTGTAAAACCTACTGGTTTGTGGGTTCGTTTCCCACTAAAAAAAATGAAATATTTATTTTCTCGCACACAGCAGAGTAGGCAAAAAGGCTTTCCGTGATGAGAATTCTTAAGGATTCACGTGTTGAGTGGCGGAATTAAACCCGCGCTTTGCCTCGACACCAGAATGAAGAAATGAAAATATATATTTAAATAAATATTCCACTTCCTCGAGCGGGATTTGAGCCCACAACCAGTTGCGTTTAAAGTCACACTTTGTGCTACTGCGCCACGACTGTCCTCTGACTGAACATTACTTAAAAGATAAAAGAGATCATTAACATATTAACAACGTTTAAATCTTTTAAAAGACTTTTTATTCTTTTAAGGATAGTATAGTCATTAAGTACACAAGATAATATTATACAATTACTTTTGTTATTGACCAAATCTTAGTTTAGATTTGCGAATATTTTTAACAGATAGCATAATATCTTTGTAAAGATTAATAAGGCATTACAAAGATAATTGAAAAAAAACAGTTTAAAAAGTATGGAATCGATTTTGATGGAACTTGGACTCTTCAGTAATTTGGATACTACCTCATTTATAAGAAAGAGGATATCACTTTGACTTTCTGAGACATTTATGAATAAAATAATAAATTGGGACGGAGAGTCTTAACACTAGGTTCTCTTAGCAATGTAGGATTTATGATCATGTAGGAAATATCTCATATTTCAACCTATGACCACTTGAATATATTTATTCTAAGCCATAAGAGTGTATTATAATATATGTTTAAGACGGTTTTTTACTAACTTAATAAAGTTTACGTTTTTATTGTATCTTAACATTTATTTTTTATCAGACATGGACGGTTATGGGCGTGCTCTTGAACATGCTGGGACAAGGCATGGTACTCAGCTTTCCATCAGTAATACTACCAGCTATATTGAAATCAGATTCTGATATAAAAGTCGATCTTCATACGGCTTCTTGGGTAGGTACGTATTTTTTTTATTTCTTTTTTTTAGCAGGGTGGGCAGAGGAAACCTAGGGTTATGGCAGTCTGTTCCCCATTTTCCTTCTAGATATCGACGAAATGGAAATAATTAACTCAGAATAAATTAATTTGCGGGAATTGAAGTTACAATGTTCGCGTTTACTCAGTCGCTGTGCCTCTGCGTCAAAATTTACTTGTTTATATTATAATCGTAAACATAATTTATATATTTGCCAGATTGTGCCTTAGATATAGCCAAGACGTTATAATAACAATCCATTTTTAGATCTCATAAAAATATATGATTATGCACTTACTATATAAAAAAATAAATATTTAATTTTAGAAATAATGAAAAAAAAAAGGTTGCATCGGCCGGGAATCGAACCCGGGCCGCCCGCGTGGCAGGCGAGCATTCTACCACTGAACCACCGATGCTTATGTCAGACTATACAAAATTGGTAGCTACAATTTTGGATAATCTGACATAAGTATCGGATTAAATTTTCTTAAATTAATCAATAAACTAGAGGTAGTCGTGACGGCTATAAACGTGTTAACGCGACTATTGTGGGTTCGATTCCCATTTCGGAGAATGATATATTTTATATTCTTTCATTTTCTCACTCTAGTACCTAATTAGGCAAAGCGCGTCGTTGAGTTCCACCACACAAAGTCTCAACAATTCTTGGAACAGAATGAGAACTTAATGGGAAACAGAGTGTCTAAACACAGGTTCCCAGGTGTCCTCTGCCTACCCTGCTATGTGCGAAACACAAAGTAACAATACAAAAAAAACTAGTCGTTGCACCTTAGACTTTAAGACGTAAAATATAAAACTGAATGTTCTTATAACATTTATTGTATGAGCCTCACGCTTTATTTGGCTAACCAGGGTAAACAGAGAAAACGTACTGTGTGAGATTGTGAAGAAACTTCGTTCTTCCTTCGTCGCAACCGTGTCGACTGTCGAGTAGTGAAAGTGAATTCCGCCGTGTGGCGGAACTGAACGCCGCGCTTTGCCTAGACACCAGAGCGAAGAAATGAAAATATAAATGTAGATAAATATTTTATTTCCTCGAGTGGGGATCAAACCCACAACCAGTCGATTTTAAAGTCACACTTTGTGTCGCTGCGCCAGGACTGGCCTGTTAAATAATTTAAATAAATTTTATCCCAATTTTATACCAGCCGTTGTAGAGGCACAGTGTCCGATTCTTAACGCGTCGACGGTTGCGAGTCCGAATCCGTCTCGGAGGTATTCATTACTTTCATTTCTCCTCCCTGCTAATAAAACATAGCAAAATAGTTTGTTGAGAGTTTGGGGAACAGAGTGTCCTATCACTGGTTTCACTGTGCCTACTCGGCTGTAAAGCTGAAGAAAACCATTCTTCGAATGGGGATCGGACTCATAACTCCTGAGTTTACAGTTCATACACATACAGCTTTTACTATTGTATTTTGGCAAACTTTCGTTTGGTTTGTTTTCAAACATTATTGAATTGTTTTTAATACTGGCTGAAAGTTTAGTTTTTAATGTATAAATAATAAATATTGTTTTCAATTATTATATAATTCAAAACATAAAATGATTCAGTTCAGTAAATATTCAGTAAATTGTGTGGTTCAAGCGGGCGAAGCCGCGAGCGCGTCACTAGTGATGGAGCTCAGCGCCACTCTGTCTTGTTACCAAGGCGAAGAGATGAAAATCATTGCTTCACCGAGTTGAAATTGAACCCACAATTCTCGCGTTTTAGGTGAGAAAATAAGTCACTACTCCCTTATCGACCCCTTACGATTTTTTATTTCTTCACATGCATATTTAAAAATTATAGTAATTAATTTCAGCTTCCTGTATCGGTATTGCGAGTATGCCTGGTTTCCTATTGTCTTCCCTCCTCATGGACATTTATGGAAGGAAGTTGGCACATGCCGTAGTGATACCACCAGTTATAGTTGGGTGGGTACTCATATGGAGCGCAAACGATGTCCCTTTGCTTATAATTGGTCGATGCTTATGCGGATTAGCTGCTGGAGCTACGGTCTCTCTTGGAGCAGTCGTCATCGGAGAATACACAAGTCCGAAAAACAGGGGAATGTTTCTTAACCTTAAGACAACTTCAGTATGTATTGGGAATATGATCGTCCACATCTTCGGCCATTATTTTTCCTGGAGAACTGTTGCTTTAGTAGCTCTTATACCACATACAGTAGCTTTAATAATTATATTTACGTGGCCGGAAAGTCCGGCATGGCTAGCTACCCAAAAGCGGTACGAAGAAAGCAGAAGCTCTTTTTATTGGTTAAGAGGTAAATCAAAAGAATCTACATCTGAAATAGAGGAATTGATAAGAGCTCAGAAAGAAAAAGTTGAATATTCAGCTGCTTTGTCCATATTCTCCCAGTTTGATGAATTTCTAAAGAAATTTACAAAACAAGATTTTATTAAGCCAGTGTTCATAATTATATTTAGTGGACTGCTTCTGGAATCTTGTGGGAGACATATCTTCCCAGCTTACGCTTTACAAATAATCGAGGAAGTTACAGGAAGCAAATCCTCATCGTTTTATTACACTTTAGCTATAGATTTAATCATTACAGCGAGCGCTCTTTTCTCATCCGTCCTTGTGAAACTAATGAAACGGCGAACTCTTCTTCTCGGCAGTGGTTTCGCTTCATTATGTGTCTTAGTATGTGTCTGTTTATATTTATATCTGATATCTGCTGGCTTTGTATCGAATCAACAGTCATGGATACCAATTGGCTTGTTTTCAATTTACTTTATTTTGGCTAATTTGGGTTGCACACCGATACCTCTAGCGTTATTAGGAGAAGTGTTCCCTCTAGCTCATAGAGGAGCTGGATCATCTGTGGGAGGACTAATTCTCTCTATTTACGTCTTGGCGGCTATGCAAGTAACACCATATTTGCTTGTCAGTATCAAAGTATACGGTACATTTACAGTTTTCGGTTCTCTCATGGCAGTGGCTCTGATAGTGTTATATTTTATACTCCCAGAAACTAAAGATAGGACTCTACAGCAGATTGAGAATTATTTCAATTTTGGTAAATTCACAGATGACGAGAAAGACAGAGATGAAGAAGCAAATTTGAAAATGATTCCTAAATAAAACTTGTGATATTATTAATTGTAGGTGTATAACACTAGAGGCTGGCCCGCCGCTGCGCCTGCTTGAACTACTAGATTATTTATTTGATACATTAAATTACTATCGTGTTTTAATATTTTATATATGCAGCGCACTTATAGCGATTTCTAATAACGTAGATTCGGTAGTTTTTCTTAGAGCGATTTGCAGTATAGTGACAAATTAAAATTTGTTACATTGACCATAAGTAGAAAAAAAATCATTGTGAATTATAAAATAAATTTACAATTGCGTAAAGACACTTAATGATGTAATAACTGGCCTCGTTAAGGATTCATTCCTGGTAGTGAATTTTTGCTATATAGTTCTTATTATATTCTTGTGTATTTTTGCTATATAGTATTAATTTCAACAAAACACATTTATTTTTGCATAACTGTTATTATAATTTTGCAAAAAAACTGCTTACGTAATACGTGAATGGCTCCTAATTGTGGGGGTCGTGCGTGTTGAGTGGCGGAACTCAACACCGTGTTCAGACAAAAAGACAGACGAGCACTGGACGGCAAACAAAAAATCTGCTGAGTGGATTTTAGCCTGTGTCATTAATGAATTAACTGATTGTATGTTTTTATATTTTTCATATGCAGATTTGACTTTCCTATAATTTTTTTTATATGTATAGAAATGAAATACATTATATACCATAGTTAATATGTTACAACTTATATTCCCTAAAATACACACTTAGGGGTCGAATTTCGAAAAAAAAATCGTTTCAAAATCTATCCAGGGTAGCTAAAATAATCAAATCAAAAATCAAATCAGCTTCACGCTGTATCCCGCACACTGCAGGGTAGGCAGAGGG
>DWAE01000661.1:0-14339 GCA_018237945.1 Heliconius sapho
TATATTTGTTCCACTTACCAACATATTTAACTTCATCAAAAGCTTTCCTAGCCTTTTTAAGCTCTTCATTCATTGTCAGAAGATCTTTAACTCTAGCATACTTTCTAGCATCCTTACGTACTAAGAAAATAATATCCTCTACTTGTACTCTGCCTGGTCTGCCTACTTCCATAGCTCTGGTAATGCAATTACATAATTATAAGAATTAAATATCAAATGTTGTTATTATCATTAAGCAACCTCAAACCTACTTATGTGTAGTCTCTGTAATAAATTCTATGACAAGATCTTCTAAAAAATCAACACTTTCAGTGTATGGATTTTGGTCATCACCAAATCCATACATCATACAACGTAGTTCTTTGCTAAACAATCTTTTCCTTCCAGATGCTGTGGCACCTAGTTGTTGATCACCGTCTTCATCGTCAAACTGCAATATATAATATGTGAAAAATGATATTCTTCAGAAAAAAAAATTCTTAAGAATATAAATTTTCAACATGCTTGGTCAAATTGGTCAGCAATTTCTGGAGTTGGAGTGGACATAATTAAACATCTATTGTAAAACCAATACTATTATTGTCACTTTAAAAGTTATTGTCTTATAGTTCAAAGTACGACTTGTGATATTTTAAATTTATCGTGTTGTTTTGTAAATATAGTTTTATTTAAGGTTGTGAGTTGTGAACTTCTGACAGATGATTACAGATAGGATTTGTTTTCTTCTCTTTTCGTTTATGGTTATTAGGCGTGTTTCTTGATGACACGTAGAATAGAGAAGACACGATTCAATTGTAATTTTTTAAATAGTATAATGATACATAGATATCGATGTTTTTTAATCGTTACTTAGTTCTTGAAATATACAAATATCGAAATTACTATACTCAGGTCTGTCATGTACTGGTAACGTGATTTGCTATCCATTTGTTGATATTTTAGAATTCTAAAAAGATATTTTTCAAAGTTATATAGAAACTATTAATCCAAGAACGTGCCAGAAATATTTTGAAAATAGTCACGGTGACAGTAAGTAAAAATAACTAAAATTTGGTATTTAATTATTGTAAGTTTGAAACCCTATTAAATTAAATTGAGGACATCGTGACGCAGGGACAAAAAGTGTGGCTGTAAGCGATAGGTTGTGTTTGATTCCCACACGCGGAAATTAAATATTTCAATTTTCTTCTCTGCAGTATTAAGGCATAGCGCGGTGCTGAGTTTCACCACCCATCACGCAATCCCTCCTGAATTCGGTGGAAAATGAGGAACGGAGTGTCTTAATACTTAATATAGATTCCCCTTGTCTACCCTTCTATGGACGGGATACATAAACGAATTTAAAAAATTAATACCAAAAACTGAAAAACTACGTATTTAGTGGACTGTCCTATGTTTAGTAATGTTTAACTATATTTATGAAATTTCGATCTTTAAATACTATCACTAAATAGACGTTAAAATATAATTTATATCGTTAAAAATTAATTAAATTGAAAATCATATTGTTCGATATTTAAATGATACATATCGAATGATTGTTCTTGTTATATTGCCTACATATGACATATCGATATTACATAATAAGAAATTAGAACTAAAGATAGTTATGTTGTTGTTTATAAAATTATAACCTATATGTATTTAACTTGCAGTAGCGTAGTATTCTATACTTAAAAGATATCTAAAAGGAAAAATATATTTTAAATATCGTGATAGAAAAAATAAATTAAAAATTTATACACTACATCCTATACTATTATTTGGAGATACAGCAGATTAATAACATTCTGTTAATTTAAACCTAATTTCAAAATGAATCCTATGACGTAAGTGTAATTATATATTTTTTAAGTGCCCACATTTTCTTTTTGTATGTTTTTACATTTGAACGATTTATAAAACCAAACTTTTTATAGGAACGTGAAAAATGTATTGAAGCTAAGTGAAAGGGAACTTGCCGGCAATTCAAAAAGCTCATGGCATGATCAGTATAAAGATAGTGCATGGATATTCGTTGGAGGCCTGCCATATGATTTAACTGAAGGTGATGTCATATGTGTTTTCTCACAATATGGTGAAATAGTTAATATAAACTTAGTAAGAGATAAAGCTACAGGCAAATCAAAAGGTTTTGCATTTATTTGTTATGAAGATCAAAGATCTACTATACTCTCAGTGGATAATCTCAATGGAATAAAGGTAAAGTTGAGTTTAATTATTTAAACTATTTATTAGAAGCTGGTGTGGTGTATTCATGGGTGTAGAAAGCAAGGAAGTTGGATGGGCATAGCCTACCCCGGAATAGTATGGTGCCCAACCCAGAAGTTTTACTTTTTACAATTTTTTCCCTGCAAGATTAAAAAACAACATTTACACCAACATATCTGTTCAAAGCTAAAGTCCAGATCCCTCCCAAATATGCTAATGATTGCAGTGTGAGTGCAATGATTGTGATTCTGAGTTTAATTAATTATTCTCATCTCCTTATTTTGTTAGACAAAGCACAACTTTAAGTTCTGGCTTAACAAGCAATGAGTACATACAAATTTAATGGAAGTAGTTCACAAATTTTCCTAAGGAAATGCATATTAATTAAATAAAGAGTCCCTTCCAAAACCTAATAAAATTGCAGATTTTGGGAAGAACAATTCGTGTGGATCACTGTGAACAATATAGGGCACCAAATGCTGATATGAGTAAAATAGATGAAGTAACAGCCTCCATAAGAACACAGGGTTGTGCACCATCTATATCAATAGCCCAAGTGCCTGTAAAAAATGTAAGTGGCCACTACACATAAATTAGAAATAAAAAATATGACCAACCCTGATGTGTCACTAGTTACATTTCTTTAGATAATTGTGAGTTGATTTTTTTCTAGGAATAATTATAATTACATTTTTAGAGAATCAGTAAAATACTAACTTATCATTATTTTTACATAAAATTATAGTGTTAGGTCAAACACTAGTAGGAAAAAAATCTTTATACATTTCTAAACATTAGACTTGTAAATACAACAAAACTCATAAAATATAGAAAATACCTGAAAAAATGTAACAACTTTTAAAACATTTTTTTAGCTTCACACTGTATCTGACTGAGTGGGCAGGGGTATCTAGTTTTATGACCATCCAGTGTTGTAAATCAACAGGCTCTTTCTCTTGTAACTAGAGCAAGGATTTGAAACTAATTCATTCCTATCTAACCCACAACCATTTAATTTATAGTCAGTCTTCATCATCAATAATTTCATTATCAATGAAATCAATAAACTTTAATAATTATTATTATTAATTAATATGTTCTACAGACATAGTTCAATAACATTATTTACATAAATCCATATTTTTTTTTAATTAATATACTATCCTCCATCTATTATGATCTATAAAAATAACCTTTTTTATTTGTTTACCTTTTATCTCATGCCTTCGTGAATAGGGTATAGATAGAGAACCATTGACGTGTATAATTTTACATTGGCGATACCATAGCAACGTATATGCTACTTTACAAACCTAAAAATGTTAATATTGTCAAATGCATGGGTATCTGTAATTGTGTGTGTGTTTAAGCATTATTATTGAAAAATATTAGCGTTCTAAATTTCTCCGATATATAAATTATTTAAAAAAAAAGTACCAAATTTTATACTCCTCCATCCGCGCAATTTTTGTAAAAAGGGGTCCAAACTTTTTGCTTCATTTTATATAGATAATATGTATGTATATAGATTAGTTGACAAATAATCTATTGTATATGTATACGTATTTTTTTATCATTCAGGAAGAAGTAGAAAGAGAACAAAAAGAGAAAAAAAAGAAGCACAAAGAAAAAAAGAGCAAAAAGAAAAAGAAAAGAAATAGGTCAAGTTCAAGTTCTACTGATTAAATAAAAAATGAGCACAACTATTATAGGTATATTTTTTATACATAATATGAATAATGTGAACAAAGTATATATTAAATAAAACAATGAAATTATTCCATCATATTAATTTAATAGAAATAAATAAGATCAATAATATTTTTTTAAATGCCATTAATTTATTATGTAAATTGTAATTTGAAACTTTAGGAATTTTTAATCTAAATCACGCAAGGGAATATAAGCAGGGAGTATAAGCACTTTTTCAACTTATGTAACAACTAACGACTCGTCCGCGGCTACGCCCGCTTGCACTCTATGATTATCGATTTAATAAACGGAATTGACTATATAATGTTCTTTTTTAGGACATTATCGTAATTTCTATAAGGATTTTTTGGACTTTTTTATAATTTATGAATGTTTTACCAACAATTCAATTTTGTTAACTTCATTGTTTGTACTGTGAACAATGGTGCTTTAAAAAAAATTACAATAGTCATATTATCTTTTTTTTTTTTTGATGGACTTAATGCTGTTGACCTGGTATGGTCTTGACAGCGTCACCGGGCTGGGTCTTATAATCATTCTTAAGCCAAGAATCTTAACAGCGCTATTCAGAAAATGATGCTTTATGCACAGCGCCATCTATTGGGCTTAAAATTAAACTAACTATTCGGACAGTTTAAAAATGCAGTTTTTATGTTGAATTTCACTTAATATATTATTATATTAATCGAAAACGATGTTTTACTAAATACATACTATACAGTTAAAAATACAAATTTATTACAAACAATTTTACATTTATTAGAAGTATACATATAGATTGCTATATAATTTTTGCCGGCAAACTCATACCTTGAGTTCATTCAAATGATAACATTTTTTTTAATGAACTGATTTTGATAACAAACTTTAAATGTTATGCTGAGTTAAAACAAAGCAATTAGCGAAAGTTTTAAGTAAATTGTTTCAGTATTTTCGGAGATAAGCGTGATCATACATACAGGCGAACAGACAGGAAATTAAAAATATATATTTTGCTATCTATTATTAAGTTTTTTAAGTGTTTCTCTATCCATTTTAGTTAAAATAACTAAATGTACAGACAAAATATTTTTAATGTTATTATATTATGTATATAGATATAACAACAAAATAAGGTTCTAATATTATATACTATCTATAGTAGATATAATGTAAATATAACATGTCTATTATCATATTTATAACGACGACACAATTTTTGATAAGCTTTGGCATTGAGTATACATTTAACTAGAAAATTGTTTATATCTATTCCATACAATACACCTTTTGAATAGTATATATTCTAATTTTCTTTCTTTTAGTATTCTATAACATCAAAAGCAATTCATATACAATATTACATAAGAATATTTTAATTCTGAAAATATTAAATAAATTATCCAAAACACTTACAATAATTATCATTAATAAGCAGCTATTTAGATTTTTGGTTTCTAACAATTTTTTATATGATTTATAAATAAATAACTACACTGAATAATTTAAAAAAGTTCACATAAATATTACTTTTACTAATATAATTAATTATTTTTATTAAGTATATGCTTTATTTCAATTAAAATGTCTGCATTTGAATATGCTATAATTCCATTTTTATTGCAATATTCTTTAGTTTCTAAATCTTTTTCATCATTATAAGTAATTTCTTCAAAGTCATTGTAGCTTATTACATTTCCACCCTTTGCAAGCAGAATGGCGTGAGGAGCACATGTATCCCACCGAAATGTAGTTCTTTGCGAAACTATGTAAGCTGAAGCCTCTCCTACAAATATCATAAAAATCACTCTATTTAATAATTGAGGCCTGTCGCGGTACGGCGGCACAATGTGTGACTGTAAACGCGAACTGGTTGTATATTCGATCACAACTCGAGGAAATGAAATATTTATTTATATTTACATTTACTTACACTCTGGTGTCGAGGCAAAGCGCGGCGTTGGGTTTCGCCACTCAACACGCAATGCCTCCAGAATTCGGCGGAAAGTGGGAAACGGAATCACTCCATTCTCTCCGACTACCTCGCTAGTCATATAGCGTGAATCTAAGTAAGTACTTTATTTAATTATAATCATTATTATGTTCACTTGAGGCCATCGTGGCGTGGCGCTACGTTACGCTGAGAGTAATGAATTATTTTCATTACTTCGCTCTGGTAACAAGAAACAGCGGGACATTGAGTGTCGCCATTCAACACAAAATGTCGCGAAATTAAAAATAATTTAAATTAAAAAGATATATCATTTAAACTAATTTCTTAACATATTATTTTAAATCCAAAATCTAGAAACTTTGGTTTTTTAACACTTTTAAAGTGTTAATAACACTTAAAAAAGAAAAATATTTATTTAGAAAAACATATAAAAATTTTACATAACATAGCGGGACTCAAACCCGCAAACGTATGGCTTAATGGTCAGAGCGCCTTGTCGGTTTTCAGGAGTCGTGTCTTTTCTAAATAAATATTATTCTATAAGTTGTTTACCTAAAGCCACTTTCATCAATTTATGACCAGCGCCAGGTAAATATTTTACCAACCACCCAGAAGATGTGAATTTTTCGATTACTTCGGGCTTTTCCGAACCACTCATAAGGATTGTTTTGTCTTTCATTGTCATTTGTAAGTCAGAAAATGCGTTGACATTGTTGTAACTAACACCCCAAATAATATGTCCCTTGTCACTGCAAAAAAATGTTAATTATGAATATTTTTGTTTAAGCATTATCGTTTTTTAGCGTTACGGTGTATACCGCATATAACAGAACTTAGGCAAAGAAAATGTGGTTTTAGGGCAATTCTCATTTTCTGCCTAATTTCAATACATTGCATGTTGTTACCAGGGAGAGGTAAGTATATTTATTTCCCCGGTTAGGCTTAGGGTCTAATGCTGGGCTGTTGTGCCTTTAAGATTATTTTTAACGTAGGTACTGTGCCTTAATTTAAAAACACAGAATTCTTAATGTATAACTTTTTGTTTGGCTATTCTGTCCATATGTCAAGATCATTTTTCTCAAGATTAGGTGAAGGTGTACATACCTTCATACCCTATAGTGTATGAAATTAATAACACATGTCCTGGTCTATAAGCCCCAGGAAGAAGAAATTAAGCTTTTAAAGCAACACAATCAAAAGATAAGGGCATTTTTGCTGTAGTTTATATAAAAAATTATTGAGTAATCAAAACCTTATACCCTATACTGTCTGTTTGGATCTAGAATTATGAATTTTGATAAGTAAAAACTTACTGTAAGAATAAAGCTCAAAAAATATGCATAAAGTAAAGTGTATGCACCATACACCTGAAAACTCAAGTGTGGTAACTTTTGCTAGTTGTGTTCCTGTTTACCAACAATCCTGAAATTGGTATTGAACTTTCAGTAATTAGTAGCAGTATTATTCAGGTAATTTCAATTTACCAGTTTCATAACTTATATACTTAAGTAAACAAATATAAAATCAATGTCACATTTACAAAGATATGATAGAAGCTTTTGACAAAATTATTTTCTAACATAATATGTTACACAAGTTTTTTTATCTTCATGCTTTGGCCAACATAATAAAGTAGGCAGAGATCATTTCTTGACACTGTAACTTCCAGTGAAATTAAATTATTTATATTCCTGGGACCCTTCCCAGGAATATAAATTTATTTTTTCCCTATAAGATCTTTAATCCCTATTAAGAACTACAGTCTACTACACTATGATGGTCTTATAGTGATAATTAATTTTTATTTAGTCTACAACTTACTGTTGATAAAATGGCTGATTAACAATTCCTACAATTGGCTTCCCAGAAGATCTAAGATAAGCTCCAATCAGTACCGTCACACATGACAAGCCATGGCCTGGTTTAGCATCACCTTTCACACCAGATATAAATTCTGCAGTGCCGTCTAAGGAAGTATAAGTATAATATATAATTAACCAATTATTTAGTTTATTTCAGTCACACTTTGTGTCCCTGCACTACAACTTGCCTCATTTGATGCAACAATGATATGCAAAAAAAATACTATTTACAAACTTTGATTATTTCTTCTGCAATATTTCTAATTGTGAATACATAATTGTTGCACCAAATGGATGATATTATAATCACTTAAAAGTCTATCTCTATTATATGCAAACCATGCAGAAATAAATTTTATAAAAGGTATATCTGCAATTTTCAAAATAATTGCATGTTTCAAAATAATTACCAATTGGATCAATCCATATTCCTAAATCGGTAGTGTCTATATAGGGCAGACCAGGTGGAACACTTATATCACATTTAATATCACTGTGGGCTGCAGCAGCCATTCTTTGAGCTGTATCTACTGGTAGTAGAGTTTGAAGTAATTCAGATGTCTTTTCTTGATCATTTTGCAATCTAACTGTTTTGCCACCAATTTCAGATGATTCTTCTCCTCTGACATAATTACAAAGTTCTGGGAAACATTTAATAATTACAGATTTAGCTGCCTCCTGCGCTAAGACATCAGCAATTGTTTTAAAATCTTTATCAAAACGCGAGTTTGCTTCACTCTCACATTTCTCAGTGACTACCAACGCCTCTGCATTTGAATGTTCACAACACGATCTGGCTACATTAGCTGCTTTTTCCGAAGCTTTTATTAATGTTTCTAAAAAATTTGCCATATTTTTCTATATTTATACGTTATGAAAACTAATATTGAAAACTTTTGAAATAATCGACATAAAATAGGGCCTTGGTAGAAATTAAGAGCAAGAAGCGAAAATTAAGAAACTTATGTCAAGAACTGTAAAGACTACATTATTGATTTTTAATTATTTATAGAATATCTTACTTATTGATTATTTATATTTAGTATTAGACTGGAAAGTTTGTGATTTTTATAAGATAGTTATATATAGATGGGATCGTAGAGTATACAAACAAATATACTCTATAATTCTATATTGTCTAATAATTTTTAACTATTTTGCAGTAGGTATAAAAATATTTTTTTGGCCTCATGTTTGTTTTGAACATATTGTTTTTTTATTACCAGTTATTACGATTTATGAGATGAGTATGATAGGGATGCCGGATGATCATCGATTTTCGATGAATTTCGATGTTAGCAGTTAAAATATCGATGTTGCATGAAATAAAACATCGCAACGTCGATGTTAGCAGGGACACAATTGATATTTAATCGCTTTTAAAATTATTAGTTTTACAGTTGATTGACAAAAAGTATTGGGGCATATAATGTGGTTCTACGCTCTAATGTTTTAAAATTTCAATAATTTTTTAAATTTTTGTTTTAATTAAAATGTCTCCGGATAATGTAGGTGGGTTCCGCAACTTTTAAGTAAAAAAATAACCCTTATAACATCACTTTGTTGTCCGTCCGTCTGCCTGTATGTCTTTCAATGTCCTTTTTCTCAAGAACACTTAGAGATATCGAGTTGAAAATCAAACAATATATTCAGATATACGGCCTTGTGATTTCAGCTTAATAAGCTAAGCTTTAATTTCATAAAAAGACCGAAACCTCCAATCTAAGTACAGAACAATCGGTAGACTAGCCCGATTCGCATTTGTCCGGTTTTTTTTAATTTATTGATGACGATATGTGCAAAAAAACAACTAAGAATCACGTAGCAAGTTGAATGTGGTGTGTTGATAATATCTTGATGTGTTGATAATAATCTAACATAGTAGGTAGGTACTTATAGTATCATCCTTTACAATAGTGAACATAAAATAGAAATAGTAAACAAAAATACACTAATAAATAAGCTTTTATTAAGTAACTCTATACACTAAAATTTTCAACTTTCTTCATTTATTTTTCACTTCGTCCTGACAACAAGGGCGCCTTTCTATAGTGCCATCGTTTGATAATGCAGCATCATTGTATGGAATATTATCTAATTTTAATGTGTCTTCAGTAATCTTGGCCTCTGAAAATTTTTTGCATATTATTGAAACAAATTATTATATTTGACTGTAAACGCTACTGTTCGATCCCCACTCGAGGAAATATTTATTTAAAATTAATATTTTTATTTTATCGCTCTGGTATCAAGGCAAAGCGCGTGGTTGAGTTCCGCCACTCAACACGCAGTGCCTCCAAAATCCGGCGAAAAGTGGAGAACAGAGTGTTTTAACTTAAGTGCTGTGCTTGGTTGTGGAAAGGCCTCAAAATATTTGAAAATGTTTAATGATTTCATACCAAATACACCAGGTTTTATTTCTTTTGCTTGAATAACTTGTGTTCTTAATTCATTTTCAACATCTTCACCAAATTTAATCATCTGAAATAAAATATTGGTTGGTATTCATTTGTAGTATTTATTGATTGTAGTATTTATTTTTAAATTCAGTTTTTAAAAAAATAGTAAAAATATCTTCACTTGTTACTAGTTTCCCATCTTTCACCTAAAAGATTGATATCACATCAAGAAATATTGAATCCTAGCAGGAAATCAACAAAATCCAAATCCTCCACCAACAAAATATAAATTAATAAAGAGAAATAGCTGGTGAATACAAATGTGCTTTTATTTAAGTTGTGAATTTGTATAGTAAAATTGTTGTATAGAAAAATAACTTTATTTTGCCTTCTGTTATATTCTGGCTACTTTTTCCTTTCCTATGATTGATAAATAAACCTATTAAGAAAAAGAAGTATTAAGGGTGGTTCCTCTTGATTAACAACAATAAAACTTGATGTAAAATATTTGGTATAAATTTTAGCATATTTGAATAAGTGTGAATAGAATTGTAAAAATCAATAACAATTATTCTAATACAAAAAATAAATAAAAATACAATGTTATTAAAATAACTCGGTGTAGATAATAATACAAATCTGTAATATATACACCAGTACTCACAAAATTATTAATTAATTTAAGATTACCTACTATATTTTATAGAACTCATATTTTTAAATAAGCGCTTTAACAGTTGCATACCGCTTTAATAGCTTCTTCGTCTTTTACGTGTTTATTTTTTTTGTATTCTTCATTTATTTTTATCTTGGCTGCTGTTAAAGCCCTCTCATCGCCTTGAAAAACTTTTAATCTTGTCCGATGTAATTTTTTAAAGCTTTGTAAAACCTGAAAAATTGGAAATGTTACTAATATTATCTTCTGTTATGTATATCTATTTTATTCTTTATTTTTTTGTAATTACCGATTTTCGTAATGACGACATTCTGTCAATTATGTATTAAACGTTTTATGGCTTGGTATGATTTTAAGATTAAGACAAAAGCGAATTAACACATTATATTATTAGATTATGCATTTCAGAATTCTTCATATTCAATTCTAACCAAATTCCTAAATCGTCTCTTGTCATCTTGTGACTTGACAATTGACAGTGCTGAGAGCTAGTCTTGCCTACTTGAAACTTAAGCAAATGTATTTAGAATATAAATCACACTAATATTTTTTGTATTTTACTAATATATGCAAAAAGTACGTAACTTGAGAAAAAAGAAACAACACGTTTAACGACTGTAATATTATTTTAAATATATTTTTTAGCTTCACGCTGTATCCCGCTCATAGATGGGTAGGCAGAGGGAATTTTGTTAGTTGGCTAGGTAGTAGCCTAGTAGTAAGCGTTAAGACACTACCGAATTTGCCGAATTCTCGAGGCATTGTGTACCAAGTGGCCGAATTTTGCCACTTTATAAGGAAAGAAAATTAAACTATTTAATTATTCATTCCAATGAGTGGAAATCGAACCTACAACACACAATCATAGAGTTTACAGATGCACATTAGTATATTTTGAATATACCTACTTGATTTAAAAAAGGTGTGAAATCCCATTAGTCTTGCATTAAGTATTGCCTATTCAAAAAGCTTTTTGCTTAAGTACATAGGTGGGAATTTGTGGCTCTTATCAACCAATTACTATGAATATATTCTATATAGAGGATAATATTGATGTGAAAATAGCCTATGTATAAGTAAGGTGTACCTAATCAAAAGACCTACCGTACCTAAAGGTAGGTAGGTTAGGGTAATGTAGCTGGCAACACTAATAATTAAAATTGCTTCTCGTCGCATCGCACACTGATCGCGTATATACCTAGCCGTCACAGTCTCACAGCTATTAGACTTTAGAGTGAAACGTAAAACGTCACTGAGAATAAAAACTCTTAATCGTATCTTATAAGTTATATTGAGTTTTAATTAGTGCGTTATTCTTCAATTATTATTATAAAGTTTAACTTTGTTCCGTGATGGTTTTAAGTGGACGTGCGTTGTGTAAATGTAGTATTTTAAATATTACTTGATTACCCTGATTTAGAAATACTAACACAACATCCTACAATTTCTGTGCGATTAATATATCAAAGAATCTTAAGTGTGCATAAGTGAATCATAGAAGTGATATATTGTAACAAGCAAGCAATTTGAAGTATCCGGGTTAGTAGCATAAATTACAGTTATATTTTGTTATATTAAATATAGAAACAAAAAACATATACCTATATAGAAATAAAAAACATATACCTAGTCATTATGTATATTCAAGAATATTTTTAATTGTTTTTTTTTTCAGGAGAAAAAAATTACAATTTATTATCTTGCATTATGTTTATTTGACACAAAAAGCTACAATCTATAAGTGAAAGTGCTTGACATGATTATTCTATAAGACATTTTTGCTTTAAAGAAGGTCCTGTAAGTAATAGATTAAAACTTTCATATCTAAGATTGTATATTACAATGACATTCATTTATTTCCATACTTGCAAAACACATACTATTTGAAAAATTTTATACAATTCAATGAAACATTTTAATATTTTAGTCTATTTTCATTAACAACTAGCTTTTCCTGTGACTTTCCCTGTGTGGTAAAATAGAAAAATCTTAATGGAAATCTTGATAGATGGACTGTCTAATGCAAATATATATTTCTATGTAAACCACAAGGTTCTGAGATTAGTGTTACCAAAAAACCAAAAAACTTCTTCATATTAATGTTATAGATTAATGTGTTGACACAATTATTATTCATAATTATATAAAATAAGAATTAAATTTACTGTCCTGAACTCATGACCCTCTTCTCTCTTCATTTGCTGTTATATTATAAAATGTTGTCTCAAAGCATGGTTTTTTGTGTTATAACACTTAATATTGTGCTTCCTTATTCACAATTTTCTTGATTTCACACTGCTTATATATTTAGTCCCTCACACAAATATTTTTGATATTATAGTAAGATTTTGATATCTTCCTGGCACCCTGGGTATCACATTTGAGTCCATTAACAACTTCATAGCTGCACCATCACTTACAATTTGTTAATATTTATACATTTCAGTAAGCAATTAAATATCTAGCAACATAATATTGCAATTCTACATTGAACGGTTCGCTTAGTGGTCAGCTACATCCAAATTTTTATATGTTTTTTATATAAGTAAACCCAAATGGCTCAAAAATAAAATAAAAACACTTGGCTCAATTCTGTTAATTTCTGCTCTGGGTCCCAGGAAGATATTGCAGAATTTAAATTCAACTACAATACATTATCAATTTCATAAATAATTTGGACTGCATTAGGGCCATTGTGGTGCAGCAGCATGTTAATATAAACATGATGGATGTGGGTTCAATTCTCACGGGTATGAGCTATTTTCATTTTCTTACTATTGTAACAAGACAAAGGTCAGGATTGAGTTCCACTAGTCATTCCATAAGGTCTCCAAATTTTTTCAGTAAGCGGGGAACCGAGTGTCTGAACACTAGGTACCCCCTGCATACCCTGTTGCATATTGGATATATTATGAAGCTAAAAAAAATATTAACTATACTATATCTATAACTGAAGCACAACAAAGGTTTTTTAATTGCATGGACCTATTAGTCATCATGTAATACTGATAATATGCTTGTGTTATTTAATATGATAAATAGTAATTAGCTACTGTTTGTCAACCTAATAATAATATTCTCTCATCAATTCCCATTGAACTTATGAGTAATTAAAATATTTCTGAGATCTACACAAGACATGTGGTTTCCATATTCCTGTCCAGTCAATCTTCATATTATTCTAATATTTAAATAGAGTTAAGCTTTTAAATTTACTTGCTCTATGAATAGTTTGTCTTAGAACTTATTTAACTAACTGGGTTAGCGAAGGGGAGAATATTGTTCGGACACTCCATTCTCCACTTTTAGCCCAATTTTGAGATATTGTATTTTTAGTGATGATTATATATATTTTTTGTGTTTGTTTATTTAGCGAACTTTCCGCCGCGTTCTTTCTCCTTACCAGAGCAAGGACATAAAAGCCTTGCACCTCAACGGCCTCAACAATCTTATATATTACTAGCGACCTGCTGGCAGCTTCGCCCGCGGCGGCACAAAGTGTGACTGTAAACCCGACTGGTTGTGGGTTCGATCCCCACTCGAGG
>DWAE01000662.1:0-14336 GCA_018237945.1 Heliconius sapho
TGCCGAAGTCGCGCAATTGTGACCTTTTTCGACGGATCGAGCGACACCGAAATCGCTCCGACGGGGATTAATTAGGCCCCCGGACTCGATGGTGTGGGGGCGCTGCATCCAGGCTAGGCAACGCCATTCTGCGAGAGGGATGCTTTGGTTTCTAATAACAGAAAGTTTTGATATTCCACGATAATTTTGAACATTTCGTTTATGTGACAATGACAGACCTTTTCCAAATATGAGGTAAAGACTCCGAATGTAAAGATTTTCCAAACAATATATGTAATAGGACGGAAATTTGAGAACTGCAACGTTTTAAAAATATAGTATGCATTTTATCAGGTCCACTACCTTTAGAAGGGTCCATTAAGTTTAAAAATATATTTTTCTATGATCTCACGAGTAATATTGACATTATTTACATATAGGTTATACTCCGAAGCAGAATTAATTTCCACTACTACAACTCTAGTATCAACTTAAAACACGAATTTAAAGTAATTATTCAGTACTCTACCCTAATTAGCTTAGAATATGCCAAAAAAAATAATTTTTCTTGCACCTGTAAATAAATAAAATCAGTCAACTGACAATTGTAAGTCGGTAAAGTTTAATAAAACAAAACGAAATAATAAACAATTTATTAAGGAACAACACAAAGTATAAATCCTTCTCAACAAGACTACTATATAAACATTCTGGGTCGATACATTTTAGGCGGATCACCGAAACTAGACTTATCTTTACCGAGCAAAGTTTTCACAATTAGGTTCTGAGGGGAAAAAGGATTTCTTTTATAGAATAATTTTTTGAGCATCGCATTTCTTAACTTTATGTCCCCTTGCGCTAATTGTTTTTGGGTTTTAAGAGAAAAATCCATTGGATCTGGATGCTTTTGCTGTTGCTGTTGTTGCTGTTTAGCTTTTTCTTGCATTGATTTCCAAAACCTTGGTTTTTCTGTGGACGGAGGTGTATATTGCTGGGATGCTTCCAGTCGGTATGGTTGCGCCTTTTTAGTAAACTTGCTAAATATTGACATCTTTCTTTGACTTTGGGTGCCGATGGTTTTTACTTCAACTTCTTTTAGACAAAGGGGTACTTGAGGAGGAACTTGATATGGAACGTACTCTGGATGTGGTGAATGTGATATTGGATTGTAGTTTTGTATATTTTGGTCGTAAGGATATGTAGGATTATATCCATGATGCTTGCATAGATTACAGCTTAAAGGAAATATTTGATGAGGTAAGCCATGATTGTGGTGACATTGTCGTTCACGAGGTGGATAGCATTTTTCTGGTATCGGAGGCGGGTGAAAGTATTCCTGACCATGCATTACATAGTTTGTAACGTTTTGTTTGAAAGGAGATCTTGAGTTTTGTTTGGAGTTATCTACTACTGTCGTTTCTGATTCAGTTTCTTCCTCGATTATATCTTTCTTCTTTTTCTTGAATAATCGTAAAGAATTTAGTAATTTTTGAAATTTATTTCGATGAATCTGCAAAAAAAATAAAATTAAATAAAAAAGAAAACTTAAACATAGAATCGATATATGAAACTGAATATTAAACAATGAATTAAATTCCTACTTTTCTTTCTGCTACTACGCTGCTGACATCGGATTCTGTTGATGACTGCGAACCATGTAAGCTGAGTTTTTCCAAAACAGTGTCTGAGTAACTAGAGTTTGTAGAGTAATAAGTGTCAGAATTAATTCTTGATCCAATCGCTTCACAGCTTTTGGAAAGGCATCTCATATGAGGAGTTCCTACGTTAGCATCATTTTTGGAAGTCTTGGAATAACCGCCGGCACTTCTATTAGTAAACACTATTCTTTCTATATTGTTATTCCTGTTCTTTGGGCTATTACTACAATTATGGTTATCCAAAAGATCCACTGTCTTTAAAGATTTGGAATTTTGCGACACATATTTATAAATCTCTTTAATCAGTTCTTGAGTTTCGTTATTTATGACATCTTTTTCTTTTATAATGTTATTTTCCTTTTCCGTACTAGCTCTTTCTTTTGAACTCTCAGCACAGGTGCAGGTGAAACTGGAGTTAGGTACCATGTAGCCATTCTGCGGATAGTTCATGGGACATATGGGTATTACCGGATAGCAATAAGGACTTGGGAGTGTTGGAACAAATGGAGGGACGTTACACTGTGCCATGTTAAAATTATTACCACTATTTTGAGTTATCGTGGTATTTAACTTATCACTTTCATGACTTTCATTGAAATTTCTCTCGCCTATTTTGCTTGTGTTATTTGATTTACCACTGTGAGTAGAATCTTTCTTTATTTCAATTAGAAAACTTTGTAATATATCTTTTATTTCACCCAACGCTTTGTCAGTTTTATCTACATTAGTTTCTGTCAATTCTGTACTCAAAGTAGTGTCATTATTGGCTTTGTTCGTTTGTTCATCTATGAAATTATGATTTTGCAAGCTGCTCATTGTTGCAATTTGTGCGTGATGTTGTACATTCACATTTTGATATTTTGTTGGTTTTTCATCTTTAACAGACATATTTGAGTCAGATCCGTAATAACGACGTTGCCTGAAGGGAGGGGGACGTCCTTCAATGTCATCATACTCTGTATAATTTTGAGCTTTTAAATTCAGTCTTGGTCTGCGTGTTCTTGGCGACGGAGGCACTTCTTTATACTGATATTTTATAGCGTTCTCCTCAGCAAATTTTCTTCTTGACTTCGGACTAGTTTTTTCCTTCACAGGTACTATATCATAATAGGCTGAATTATGGTAATCTTCGATATTTCTACTAGGATACGTATGTCGATGGTGCTTTTTAGAACTATAAAGTCGCGTATCACAAATACTTCTCATGTCACTCACATCGTGTTGGCGAATATAACGATGTCTGCGTCTTCTATTTTCATCGAAACAACAAGAGCACAATTCGCTATCTTCTTGGATTTCTTCACGAATCAAAAATTCGTGATCACGACAAACTGGTGCTGAAAACTGACTAAAATCTGAATCTCTTCTTCCAAACATTTTAACAGGTCTATATTGTTTATTTATAATTTTTTCTATGAATTCTTGGTCGACATTTGAATATTCTCGTTTTTTTTGTTTTTGTTTCATTTGTCTCCGTTCATGTTTTTTATTATGTCTAAGATCATTTTCTTCTACTTGTCCCTTTCTATGACACTCTAGGCTTGATATTTTAGTAGCTTCATTTCCTCGCTGTTTTGGTATGTAGCCGGAGTAACCAGGTTCTGCATATTGTCTATATTTTGGTGTCACTAAAGAATGGAAACTACTTGTAGAATAAACAGGCGTGTGAAGGTCTTGTTTTGATTTAGCTCTGTGTTGCCGTCCGTGAACTTCATGTTTCTCACTCTCATCATTTCTAATCCTTGGAACCTTATGTTGATATTTTAGTAAATTTTGATAAGTAGGTCTAGGATTCATACTATTATCATAATTCTTGATTTTAACAATATTACTACTACCATCTCTTATACGAAATTTGCCACCTGGTTTTTTATATAAAATTTTTGTTTCTACAGTCTTAGCATGACCACATTTGGAATTTGTTTGACTAAGTCGTACTTTACTACGTTCTGCTTCTTTCACGAAATTCTTTTGAAGGCAAGTCAGGTCTTGACAATGTTTGCTCACTTTATTCAGTTCTTGTTCTATGCTAGTGATTTTTGACTTCAAATTATGGACACTAATTTCTATACTCGAATTTGTGTTTATATTTCTTGGAGATGATGATGTACCTATAATGTGGCAGAAAAAATGATTTTAAAACTGTATAGTAAAACAATAGCATATTTTTTTACTATATATAAATAAAATGGATATTATATTATTTAGAAGTAATAATTAAAACGATCAGAGAAATATTTATATACATATTTGAACTATTCACATAATATGTGTATTTTTTACAATTCACGCTGCAATCTGCATGTAGCAAATAGGAACCTAGTGTTAAGGCACTCCGCGCCCCACTAACCGTCGAATCCTGGAAGCATTGTGTGTTATTGCGTGAGTGGTGGATCTCAACCCCACGCTTTACCAGACCGAAGAAATAAAAATATATAATTTTCTCGAGTGGGAAACGAGCTCACAACCTGTCGCGTTTACATTTGCAAGATTGTGCCCTTGTACCACGACCGGCCTCTAAATTGGCCTAGTGTGTACATTTGATTTAATTTGAATGAAATTTTGCTTACCTAAGACTTTTGCTAAGAAACTCTTTATAGCTTTGTATTTGCGCTTAGTGCGGGGCGATATGCGACGTCGCGGAGTGCGGATGATCATCACATTCTATTGTAAATTATTCAGAACGTAATTATTTAAAATACTTTAAAAATATTATAAATACCAAAATAATAAAATTTCATATTATTCTCGAAAGGAACATAGAAAGAAGTGTAAGAGAATTTAAATAAAAAACAACAGTATACCAAAATTGAAAAATAAAGGTTAAAAGAGAACAAGCAATAATAGTTTTTTGTAATGGTTCAACCATAACAAATATGAGGTAAATAAGAAATGTTGAATAGGAGCAATTATTGTAGCATAAGATTGTGAAGCACATTGTAGTCTGTATGTATTTTGATAACAAATGTACAAAAACTTACCGTGGTTAAAAAAATTATAATTTCTTATTAGCAACTCCTTACATTGCACAAACAATATTTATTTTTATTATATTTCAAAATAAATAAATATTATTATTACCAAAAATCTAACTTAAAGTTAATTATGATTTTAATAAATTAATGAATGACTTTTGAATTTTAATTTTAATGTTTTATTTAAATAAATCATTCCTGTCTATATGTCAAACTTAGATGAACGTCAAGTTTGCTTTATTAAGTTTGTATATTATTATTAAAAAAAGAATCAGCTGCATTGAAAATCAGTAGAATGAATGGTAAATTAATAAATAACTACCAAAACTGTTATTTGATATCAGTAGTGATTTAGTAATGGAAGATGTCTAATGGAAGATGTTGTAATATAAATAAAAAGACAAAATTAAACAAATATTGCACAATACATTGGTTATAAGAATTGTTAAATAATATAATAGTTACAATTACGTATATATTATATTATTATCATTTCCTTAATTGCTGGTGACAAGACAGTATTCGGTGTTCAGTGCCGCTATTCCACACGGAATGTCTCCAAAATTGTATGAAAAGTAAGAAAACGAGTGTCTGGAAACTAGGTTTTCTCCCTGCTTAATGTGCTATATGCGGGATTGTTAAGCTAAAAAAAATCCACATCTCATAGATGGAAATGATATATTTATTTAAATTTATATATTTCATTTCATCGTTCTGGTGTCGAGGCAAAATGCGGCGTTGAGTTCCGCTATTCAGTACGCAATATCTCCAGAATTCGGCGGAAAGTGAGGAAAGGATTGTCTTAACCCTAGGTTCTCTACAGCGTGATGCCGATTTTTTATTTTATTTTGTACATAAAAAAAATATATATTACCGTACGGTATATATTTAAATTATTCACCAGACAAACAGGCCATGACCATCTTAAACTTTAACTTTTAAAATAAATTTAACTGTCATTTATTAACATAACGTCAATACGATTCGATTACAATAGATTTCAATTCGTCAATATAACCATATCTTTGTTAAATTTTTAAAAATGTTATCCAGACTACCTCTTCGGCTAGCTCTTTTGCCAAAAGTGAAATCTTTGAACCAAGTCAGAAAAGCAGGGAGCCTGTTACCACCGACCCAATATGATGTGCCGATACCGAGGAAACTGCACCTAATGTACGCTTTAAAGACGTTCTGGGAAATTATTCCATTGTTTATTGTTACTTGTACAAGTCTGTCTTTCATGGTCCTTTCTATAGCGTGGGCTATAAAGAATAAGGTATTTTTTTATTTTACTTAGATATTATTAGATTTTTTGCTTGTTATTTTTGTTATAATAGAAAACAAAATTAAAATAACATTTTAAATAATTTACCATCCCGTTATTAAGATATTGAACCAACACTTTATTTTACTGATTAAAAAATAAATGTTTAGCTTCGCGTTTTTTTTCGTAGTATGCAGAGGGTTCCTAGTATTAAAGACACCTTGTTTTCCATATCTTCAATGAATGAATTAAACCAACCTAAAATATCCAGGTAGACGTAGTATTCAGTACTCACAACCGCGAGAACATCTCGCGCACAATGAACCTGCGAAACCCGTCAGTCCACAAGCTGATCATCATCAACCAGCGCTACGAGCCCTGGCCGGAGATGCAGGACGTGCTCGACAAGATGAAGATGGCGGAGAAACGAGCGCTGGTACGGTTGCAGACCTGTGCCCCTAAGTAATGGTGGGACGAATCGTGGCCGCACTGAGGTTAGCTGTACAGATTTAATATTGTTTTTTTTCTCCTGAGCGTACAAATCGCAAAAGTTCAGAAAACATAACTTTAATACATCGGTCGTACTGTAATATACAAAGAGTTAGATAGTAGAATTTTTGTGTCAGTTATATATTTTTTTAATTGGATATGCGCACGGGCGTATCTAGAAATGTCCAGGGAGGCCTTGTTTTTAGTTTATCAGGTTTATGTTGTTAGTAGAAGGGGTAATTTTTTAACATATGTAAAAAGCATTATTTTTGAAGACAGGTAAATTAAAAAAAAAAAGTTGTTTTGTGTGTATAACAGTAAAGTGTGTGTGCGTGTGTGTGTGTGTATGATATTTTTTCTTTTTGGATATTTTTTTTATGAACTACTTTTTTGATGAATTACTTTGTATTGCATATATTTCATTAATGTTTACTTTTATTTGGTTTTGAAATAAAACAATTTAATTTGTCAAGACTTTTTATTGTCATTCACAAGTGCTCGCTAACCTCTACAGACTACTAATAGATTTGTTATATCCACCCTGTGATGTTAGACGCGCGTGTTCAAATATTAAAATTAGTGTATTTTTTAGCTTCACGCATTTAGACAGCGCATAGAGACAACTTAGTGTAAGGACACTCCTTCCTTTTATTTCCGCCTTTTTTTAAGTCATAAATTTCAGTGCATAATGTTATTTTAAAAATAATAAACACGCGCGGGTAACATCATTAAATACATTCATACGTGTTAACAAATATAAAGTAAAAATAAACTATAGAATAGTAATTTCTAGTAAGCTCTTAGAATTGGAATGTATGTTTGTCATCAGAAAGTCATCATTTTAAACAATCAATATATAAAAAAGCCGGACAAGCGCGAGTCGGGTTCGCCCAATGAGGTGACGTACAAAAAAGGTCTCGAGGTTTTTCTAAAATTCAAGGTTTGCTAAGCCAGAGCCATTTCATCTGATACCTCATTTGAAGGTGGTGGTGCAAACCACTTGCCACTAGGATCCTTCAACCAACCCTAGGTACAAGGAAGCTAGTTGCAAGTTAAATGACGGAACTCCACTATCATTGAGGAGAGAATATTAAAATAGCTGAGATATCATTTCCCAGAGTGTGATTCGAACCCACAAAAAGATACGGCGGCGACCTCACTTTGTTCTGTTTATGTCACAAAGATTGTTCAGTCTCTTAGATTCTTAGATTTTAGTTTATTTGTTGACTTTCATATGACACAAGGATTATCCTACTTTGGTTTAAAATAATCACTAGAGAAACATAAACTAATACAGCTTTTTACAATTTTAATATCTAAATATTGATACATAAGATTCTTCATAAGAAAAAAGTGTTGCTATTAAATGCATTTTTTTTATTTTTAAATATATTTCTTTATTGATACGGCAAGGTTATAGGCAAATAAAATTTATCCAGACTAAAAATATTATACTTTCTTTTTGCAATTGAAAACAAATATTAAAATAAAAAAAATAATAAGGAGTACTAAATAATAAGGAAAAATAAACAATTATTAATAACAGCAAATTTGTTTGAAATATTTCTGTTGCACTCAATCAAGGCTGATGCTTTAAGCGTTAATTTTACATTAAATTTCATTGAACATTTTAAAGATCGATCGAAAGAAGAACGATCCGACGAATTACACAAAAATTTAATCTTTTTTTTTACAAAACACAATAAATTTGAAATACCATTATATGTATAAAGTGAATATTGTTAAGTCTATGCGATTGTACCATGATTCTCATTTACACGATTATTGACAAGAATTCTTAAGATTACGTTGTTGTTATTAAAAACTTTAGAAATGTCTTACTTTAATATTTGTGCTTCGGATCACAACCGAATATATTATAATTAAAATTATAAATAAAGCTTAACAATTATTAAAAAAATAAGTTATTAAAATGTCACTTTCAAAGCAGAAACTAACGTAATAATATATAATGGCAAGAAAACATTTAAACAATTTTTTGCCAAAATAACGTTTTTAACGAAAAAAATGACATTTATTTAGACAACTTAAAATTTCTTCTTATAATAGTCTACAGAGATTTAGTGCATTATTTATACAAAGTGTTTTTTTAATATTTTTAATAAAGATATAAATTATATAATAAATATTGTGTAAATAGGATTATCTAGAACTTTATTGAATTTTTTATTTTGTGGCTGTAACTTTAAAACATTAGAAATTTCTTATTCCTTGGGGTCGGTGGTGCAAGCCTCCGATTGTTAACGCAAAGGTCGTGGGTGCGATTCCCACTCGAGGGAATGAAATATTTTCATTTCATCGCTCTGGAAACCAAGCAAAGCGCGGAGTTAAATTTCGCCACTTAATACGGAATGCTTCAAGAATTCAGCGGATCGTGGGGAACGGAGTGTCTTAATGGAAGGTTCACTTTGCCTATCCGGCTGTGTGCGGCATACAGCGTAAAGCCAAAAAAATATTTTTTAAAACATGTTTTTTATTTAGTGTTTTTGTAAAAGAAAGAAACTTGATTTTTTTTAAGATATTTTCATTCAAGAAATATTATGGCAAGATATTAAAATAAACTTTGGTATAGGGTAAATAAGATGTAAATTATATGTATAATATCAATTCCTATATATTGAATACAACATTTTGATTCTCTTTAGGAAATAATACTTATTACTATATTTTTTATAAGATCATGGTTCTTATAATGTATTGATTGACCCCAGATTGAAGTGACATTCAATCTCTTTTCTTTACATTCTGTTTAATGACGATAAAACATTTTTAAATAAATATCTGCTGAATTTGCTTTTGAATTCAAAAAAGTATATTGCAATTGACAGTGAATCTTCTTTAACTTTTGCCATTATTTTCATGAATACTTTGGACAAATTGTACTAAAATTATCTTTTTGTAAGGAGTATATTAAGATACATATAAATATATTAATAGACTAAAATTTATATGCACATTTAGTTAATATAAAATATTGTGATTTCATTATAAATTAAAAGAAATAATGATAAATATATACATTACTGATCTACATTATTTTTTAATATAACTCTATATACAGTAGGTTAAAATAAATTAATATTTACAATAGGAAAGAATTAATGTATATTACAATATTTTTAATGCTTACCAATAACTTTTAGAGTAAAAGTGTAGTTATTTTTAAATGTTTCTCTACGTTTCGAATATTTGCGAATTAACCGTAAACTAAATTGAGAAACTATTTTATTATCTTAACATTTACTTACTAAATGCGTTGTTAGTTTTTATCATATTTTTTTTCTATAACATATTTTTGCTTTATTAAAGACAGTGTCAAGACATTTTCGTCTTTCTTTCGAATTCGAGGCGGTAGTTATCGCCGAGGTTTATCTTATCAGAGAAATGACAATAAGATGAAATATAATCATATCATCATACTCTTTCTCATTTTGACAAATAAAAATTATTAATTAACGTTGTCAAGTTTTAAGTAACTTTCAAAGAAAATACTAATAACATCTAAAATGGTTATAGAATGAAAATATTGTAATATACAGTCATAAAAATGGCAATTAAGTACGTTTAACATAAAAATAAGCTTAACAAGATAAGTATTATTATATTTATATATTCAATTCAGTTTCGAAGGCTGTTTCTACACTGGCGGTCTTTTTAAAAAGTATTCAGTCTTCAGTGATAAGTATTTATTTTAATTTCAACTTTTTTGTATACGTTTTCTTTATATTATTATTATGTAAAACTTATGCCTACTATTGTAGGAATGACAGCCATTTTAGTCTATACGATTATATTTACATTTATTTATTGTTTTCTGTTGTTTCTCATTTTGAAAATAAAATTACAAATAAGTGAAAATACTTTTATTTATTTTCTTGAAAATTTTTAAGATATATATTTTTGCGCCATTTAGTAACATTAGTACACAAATATGTTAATTAAGATTTCAAATGATATGAAATTACTACAAAATAAATTTGTAAGTTAATTAAACACTAATTAACGTCTCTGAATATGATAGTTTTCGTTAATTGGATCTGTTGATTTAATTCTTAAGTCATAGCATGTTATTTATAAGTATTTAGGTACCAATTTGAAAATGACATTTAATTTTAAGATTTTTTCAGTTCAGACATAGACACTACACCAAACAGTCAGAAAGTTAAGTTAGGTTGGTTTGTTTTAATACAATAGGAATTATTTAAAATGTATAATTTGTAAAGAAAATCAATAAATTAGTTGGTCTATAGGTTAATTATTAAGGCTAATTTACTTATAAAATAAATTTATCGTATATATGACTTATTTAAATTAATTTACCTTTATTTGAAAAACAAAAAAGAAATGGTAAAAATATTTATGTATTCGATATAAGTCCCATATACCCTCTTTGAATCATGAATTAATATTTCAAAGAGACAATATTAGCATCTGTTATTTATTTGACAATGTCAGCATTTGTTATTAGTACGCTTTTTCAAATCTATATCTATATCTTCTTTAATAATAAAAAAAAACCTTTAGGTTTATCAAATTAATATTAGTGTGATTACATTCGTTCAGATCTCCGTCACAAGTCCATAGCTTGCAACTTCCAAACTGAGTCGAGTACTCATAAATCGATTTCACTATCGATTTTGAAAAATCGATATCTTCAAACGATCAACGTTGAAAACCTCACATAAATAGATATTATCAATTGTGTGCTGCCCTTTTGCCTTGCATATAGCCTTCCCAACGTTTCGCCGTATTTATAAATATCGGATCGGGATCCAATCCCGCTAATAAGTACAATTGATTCACGTGAGTTGCGTGATAGTCCCATCTTGCTATATTCGGACTAATGCCCAATGTAAAATGGCGGAGATCGTAGAAACTACCGCTGCCTGTATCGAAGAGTGGTAAAAGCGTTTTTAGGGAAAGCATTCCGTCGTCGTACATTTTTTTCGCTAGCGATATGGAATTCTCACCTTCTATCACGTGGAGGTCGTAGAGACCGAGCAGCGTGTATATAAACCCATTTAGAACGAATAGTGGTGGTTTCGTTGGATATTCTTCGTACCTGAAAATAAATCAAATTTTAATTATTTTTTGACATGAAATGAATACACTCTACTCCGCTTTATTTATTTATTTGATTAGGTCGTTCCAATAGTATTTTTCTATACATATAGAGCATAAGATGATAAGAAGAAGAGAAATGACCATTTAAAGTTATTTTTAGCAAGACAGGTTCAGTTTGCTGCGAGACAGTAAGAAAATAAAGTTATTAAAATATGTTCATTTTCCCAAAACAGAATCGAATCCACAACGATGGAAATGTTGTGGAAGACCAGCCCTGACCGGCAATGTCAAAAACACAAAAAAATCCCTCAAATCATATAAGAGACCATAATTCATAACCAAAAGAATCCATACATACCATACGTATTTATCCATCCACATTGCTTTCACTCCTCCTGCGTGGCTCGGAACGTCTAAAAGGTGGAGAGCTCTCCGCGCCGCGCGTAAGTAGTTTATATCTCCACTGCGATAGTAGGCACGTGAGAGGAGGGAAATACCGTGACCCTGGCTCATTGCCGAGTGCCTGTTTATTAAAGAATGTAAAGCAATATAATAGTAAAATAAATTTCATAAAAAAATCGCTTTATGGTGGGCTTACTGAGAACGTATAGTTTCAAAGAATAATTTTGACATTTTGTTACGTTGATAAATAATATCGTTATTATTTTTGTTTTTTTTTAAGCGAATTAAGTTAAGTGAATCACTACGCCTTCCACTAGCTTAAGAGTGTATAAAGTTCGAGTTTTATGAAATATCATAGGTTTTAATTTTGGTAGTAGGCACGAGAGGGGAGCTTCACTCATTATTGAATTTAAGAACATTACAGAATAACGAAAGACGAAAAATACATTAAGTAGAAATATAAATTTGGTAGAAATTTGCCTTATGGTGGCTCAATGAGAATGTCTCAAAAGGCTGGGGTTCACGTTTAATTACGCCAAGTCGCTTTATATTATAGTATTGTTGCATTTACCGAAAATTTGGATCAATGTCAGAGAGAATCTAGTGACTAAATTCTCTGCCTTTCAAGCCCAATTGTACTAGATGGAGATCACTCCACTGATACAAAATTTCATATTTGAATTATTTTCATATATTTTCGACATTTTCTAACAGACAAAGTTTAATAAAAAACAATTTTTAGTTTATATTGGTCACTACATTCTGTCAGTAACTTCCTATTCACATAAAAAATCGTCTTATATACGACCTCAGTTATGCAGTAATCGTAAAGCTATTTAACCTTTAACCTCGGCCCACTTAGCCACGATCACAGTGCGCCGGCGCAACAAAACCGCGACGCAAATCAAAACTCTTTGTGTGCTGATGTGCTTGTTATTAAACTGTTTGATCAGTTATAAATAAAAAAGTTATAAAAAATAATAAAAAATAAAAATACTCCTTGAAATCATTTGCATTGGAAATTATTTCTTTCTTTCTATTTCGTTCAATTTCACGCTTTATTCCGTATTTTGTTTGTCTTGTTGTTATCACCAGAAGAAAATAATTGACTCCTCCGAGTGGGAATCGAACCCACAAAAGTCGCGATTACAGTCAGAGGCTGAACCGGTACGCCACGACGACATTATTCATTGGAAATGTATATTTTTATTTGTTTATACCAAGTGCATACATAATATATCCACGTTAAAATAAGCCGAAAATTTTGTAATTTGCTAAATTCTGTCTTCCGCGTTATTCAGAAAATCTTACAGAAAAAAAATATAGTATAATGTTAATACTTTTTTATTATTATTAAGTAAACATTTAAGTTTTATTTATTAATTAGAGACATGTCATAAGTCAATATTCTGACTTTAGAACTACATATATTAAAATACTCGCTTTCATGCCCGGTTTTGACTGCGAGTTAATGGAAATAGCTAGTAGGTATTTTTGACATTTGATATATTTTACGGACTGGAAATAACTGATGGAAAAAGCTGAATGAATGAATGAAGACTGAACTGGAAAAAGCTGACTACAGGTCTGTCTGCGCCTGTTTACATCGAAATAAACGATATGATGTAATAGCATTACTCGACTTGGACTATTTAACCCAAAAAGGATTTTTTAATTCCGAGTTCCTGAGCTTAGTGCGATCAACCAAATAAAACTTTTAGCCTTATGTAATAATAATAATATTAATATAGAAGTAGAACTAATATTAGTATAGAAGTATAAATAGTTCCCGAATAACTATGTAACTAAAAATAGACACACTTAACACACTTTCATAGCATCAATTAACTAAAGTACCCATTAGCGTCAATATTGTAGAAGATTCCTTTAAGATTTATTACCTACAGTAGAGTTCAGTTTTGGTTTTCATTTTTAATCTTAAGAAATAACTGTTTAGATACGAAAATTACACGAAAGTACACAAAAGTCACATGTTTTTTGTTTCTATTGATAAAATTAACTACTAACCTTTAAACGCTTTGAATTAAACTCTATGCTTATTAGCTTTTAATTTAAAGTCTTAAGCAAGCATTGATATTTACAATTATTCATAGATTTATACAGGTTTGGTAAACTGCTGAGTTAAATGTCATTATGTAAAAAAAAAGTTGGTACTGAATCATAGCACTTTTCTATTTACACTTATAGTGTAATTTCGAGGCATTCCAAATGGGAGATACCAACGCCGCGTTTTGTCTTAGTAGAACAGGGAAATGAAAAACATAAGACAAACATATTCTAAGAGAATAGTGCAAAGGCAACAAACAATTTTTTATTTAATACAACAAAAGCTAATTCAAAAGTTATTCAATAAAACTAGCGATTCACTTGTGGCTTCACACGTTTGAACTACATAATTATTATTTTACTTATCTGCATTACTTTCGTTTTCTAATAATAATATCATTAAAAAGAACAATATCT
>DWAE01000663.1:0-14335 GCA_018237945.1 Heliconius sapho
GCGCGGCATTGAGCTCTCAACTCCACTCAACACGCAATGCCTCCAGATTTAGGCGGTAAGTGGGGAGCGGAGTGTCCTAACACTAAATTCCCTCTGCCTACCCTGATTTATTATTTTTTTATTATTATTATAATCTTAACGCAATTATACATACAGTGCCCGTATTAATTAATTTTTTTTTCTAAAATTAACACAAACAAAAGTTGAGATCGAAAACTCAACTCACAATGTCTTGAATACGCGCGAAAAGCGATATACTTAATACTTTAACAGGTCTCCCTAGATGGGTATCTAGGTCCCTAGATAGGTGTGACAAAGTTAGAAACTGTAAAAAAAAATCTAAAGTACAAATATTAATAATGGAGAGATATTTTTAATAACACCTTTTCATTTAAATTGAGCTGTGAACACAAAAGTAAATCCGGACTCGGTTTTAACCGATTTAAGATGGCTGAGCCCACAATTTTTTTGAGTACAGGAACAGTCTGGCTATGATTGGTTGTTCTACCATACATAATGGAAAATCACGTATTTTAACATATCCCGTCCTATTCACTTAATAACATACCTCTACTGTTATCTGTTCTGATCAAAATGAAAAAATCTACTTTAAAAGAAAATGAATATAATATTTCTATTATGACGCGAACAACATCAGCAAATAGAATAACATGTTATTTTTTAATTATATAGAGCGCTTTATAATTTCTATCCGAGGCCTGTGATCCACTACAAGCATTACCATAAACAAACACATCACGTGTACTCTTCAAACATTTGTTTAGGTTTAGTCGTTTCAACAGATGGGAGCAAAAACATTGTACTTTGTTAATATATGCCTCATATGACTATAACTCGTACGTTAACGCCGCTACATTGTAAATGTTGAATGCGTTTTTCAGTATGTGAATACTGTAATTACACTGTGACAGCTGTGGATTTTGTATGACGTTTGTTACACGACACGCCTATATGAGATTCGCGAGGATTTGTAGAGAAGTTACGATTTAGTTCTGTGTTATATAAATAAATAGTATGTTTTAATTTGGGCGATTACTGATATGCAAAGTGAAATTTTGATAAAAAAAAACAGATTAAGTGAAAGTTGGGGTCGCTTATCGAGGCTTCCATACCAATTTGAGTATTGTAGATCAAAGGGAAGTAAACTTATAAATGTTGGCACATTTAAGTTTGTGGGCACATGCACTCATGTTGTATGAAATGAACTACAAATATAAGTTTGTCATTTTTTTTTTATGAAATGTCTATAAATTTTCACTTTTCGGATTTATTGGATTCCGTACTTCGATAGGTAAAAATAGAAACCTTATAAGATCACTTTGATGATCTTCTCATCCAGATCAAGACCATTGATCTGAATATTGCGTGGAGGTATTACGTTCAAATTAATATCAAATATCCAGGGTCCATAGTCCCTTAAAGCACAGAAAAAATCAAGTTTTTGAGTCAAAGGTATTAAATATTTATTTTTGCTATTTATTAGACCGCAGTAACAATCTGGTTAAATTCAATTTAACTATTAAAATAATCATGTCTACGAAGTATAGTCATTTGTTTTTTTCATGATATTTTTCTTTTATACACTTAATAATTAGCTTAAACTTGGAATCTAATTAATTTTATGTTTTCTTTTCAAATATCAAAAGATTTTAATATAAGTAGTTGCATGTAGTTTGAGGCCAGTATTGGAGCACAAGCGTAAGTGTAAACGTGAGAGGTTCTAGATTCGATTTCCACTCGAGGTAATGGAGTATTTAATATTTTCATTTTCTTCGATATAGTGTTAAAAAACGCGGTGTAAAGTTGCGCCACTTAAGACGCAACACCGCAATATATATTTTAGTGCCCGCTGTCGTAGCGTTATGTCAGTGGTATGTCAATTATATCAATCAAATTTTTTTTGTATATATTTGTAGTAAATATTCTGAAACATTTCAAAAAATTTGTGAATCTTTACTATTTTGAATAATCTCAAAGTAGGTCAAACTATTTAGATTATTGCAAAATCGACGGCAAATTTTCAATTTCAATATTCCTATACACCAACCACAAATGAGGCTCGTAATTTACAATACACTAATATTATACAGCTTTTGTTAATGTTATAGTTATAATATTAATAGAACATTATTATTTTTGTAACTTAATTTACATGGCTATAATGACAAAGTGTTTTGTCACTTATAAACGTGAATGTAATTAAAATATAAAACAAAGTTTTTCGCCATTTCAATAAGTTATTAGTAGTACCTCCATAATATATATTTCTTTTCAGTTTCACGCTGTACCCCGCGCATAGCAAAGTGTCAGGGGAAACCTGGGAACCTAACATCAAGTAAGACACTTCAAATTCTGGAGACACTCCGTGTCGAGTGGTAATATTAAATATTTCATGTCCTTGAGTGAGAATCGAATCCATAGCCAGTCGCGTTTACATTCACAATTTGTGACCCTGCGCCACGAATGACTTTAATATATAAAACCACATTTAAATTGTTTCTCTCATAGAATTGAAAAATCCATTTGAATATGGCTGACTAAATCGCGTTACACCGAATGGCTCCACTTTATAAAGTAGCTCCTGCATCTCCCTCGAAAGCTCGTTGCGTCCAATTTTAACGTTTCGCTTGTACGTCTCAATGAACACATACTAAGTGGTTTACAAATGGTCAAATTAAAATAGGACAGTGAATTTATTGAGCTAGAAATGTAAAACAACTTTTTTGTTCGTTTAAAATTTTTAATCGATACGAATGAATATTAAAATTTAATATTGAAAGCTGATGATTATGCAATATGCTAGCTGATGCTAGCTAGCTGATGATGAAATACATTCTTTGTAACATAGTAAAACCGAGAAAATCATGCAAAAAAATTTGGATAGCTAACCTATTTGGATAGCTAACCCTAACTTAACAGATAAGTCAAAATAATTGTTATAATATTACAAAATCGTATATGTTAAAAGTATGAAAAAAAAGGTTAGGTGATTGCATGTCTATCTTAAATGGTTAGTCCACTGTTAATAGTTTTAACGAAGCGAGTGAACGAACGAAGCTATTATATTTTAAACGATATAACTTTATTCCTTATCTAAGTATTTACGTTAGATACGTTGTGCTCTTTATATAGATCAAAATTGTTAATGACAGTATATCAATAAGTGGAAATACTTCTGAAAAGATAACAGAACAGATTTCAAAATATAATAATTACAATAAAATAAAAAAAAAACAGCCACATCGTTTATAATTTTAAAAATGATTTATAAGATCATAAAAACATAATTTGTTGGCAAAACAGAAGGATGAACAATCAGAAAACATTTTAATTTAGGTATCCTTGGAAAGATTTAATTGGTTAAAGAAAAGGTCCCGTCATCCGTTTTTTCGCAACAAGCATCGTCAACATCTATTAAGATTATTTTGGTTACTTTAATAAATAATAATATAATAATAGCTTAATATTTTAAGCTTAATTGTATCAGTCAATCTGTAATAATAATATTCAACTAATAAAAAACCAAATTGAAATTTATTGATAAAATCTTTCATTTCGCTTAGAACGTTAGTAGAAGTTATTTCTAGTCATATATTCAGATTATTTTATATTACATAAGTACACATTGTTATTTAAAGAGATTATTAAGATTACGTTAAATAAAATTTGTATAAGAATGAAAAAAATAATATAAATTATACTGATAAAAGCAGCGTTGGAATTCCCCATTATTTCCTTTTGTAAATCTCCAGCATATATCAACTTGGAGCGCTAACCGAAGTAGATAATTGAAACTAATGGATTTTATCAGTATTTTATATCAGTAGCACTAAAAAGTATCCTATCTCACCAAGCTTAAGCTTCTACAACGTATTGTTACTGGAAATGATCAGTAACTGTCAATACGCAGATCAATCATAGTTAAATATAATTGAATGTAGTTCAATCTAAGCTGACAGCATAACGAATCGGTTATGGATACGACGGCAATGTGGATTTAGCGTTTTGCGTAATTGACAAATTTTGTACAGATATTGTTATTGTTTTAGTAAACATACTAATGTTGTATGTATATAAATTATTTAAGACGCTAGATTTAAACATGGCTTTTTCCTCATGATATTGCTTGATAAAAAATATACTTATAGACTATAGTTTATAGATCATTTTAAAATGTAAAATGTTTGTCATATTCCTAAATTTTGTTGTTAACTTTTCTGCCTTTTATGAGAAAAGTAAAAAAAAATTCATCTTCGTCCATGAATGACATTTTTATCAGACATGCGATTGATGGTCTCTTTTGATATTTTATTTGTATTTATGGTATCTACCAAAATTCAGTTTTGTGTAAATTTCACACAAAATGAGTGCATCCGCCCGCAGACTTAAGTTTGTCAACTTTTTATAAGTTACCTAGGGTTGCCATGTTCTGATTTTTGCGGGAAGTCCCGATTTTTAGCTTAAATATTAAAAGTCCCGATCGGGACAGGAATAGTCTCGCTTTTCACGGATTACTCCACATACAAACAGAAGTTTTTTTATTGTTATAATATTTTAATTAGTTAAAAATAATTTCATAGAAATACTATTAAGTATATTCGTAAGTTACATATTATTATTTTTCTGAAGGTTAAGCTTCCTAATATATGGTAAACAAACAACATGGTTTAAATGTAGTGATATATAAATAATAAATTAAATCCAAACAATGTGTTCCTCTTTTGGCAAAAGAATTCCGCTCTTTTACTCAATATGTTCAAAATTCCACTTTTCCCAAAAAGAAAATCTGGCAACACTGAAGCCATTGATGCCATTGATATAAACTATAATCCTGCAATTAGTATGAAACCCTTTGCTGGGCGAATATGACTCGTACTTGATAGATTTTTTCATATTATTATATATATTTTAGTGATTTAAATGTTAAGACATTCTGTGGCTTACTACAAATTCTATTACATTATATTGTAAGATGGTCACTGTGATAAAGCGGATATATGATTATAAGGAACACTTTATGTTACGTATGAGGTCGTATCCGGATTCATAACCGGTAAGGCGACAGCTCATGTTCCCTAAGCAGATGCTTCTTGTAATCTTCTTGATATATGCAAGATTGTTTTGTATTACGCCACTTGTATATAATGGAAAACAGGAGTACGTAGTAGGCAGTTAATTGTTAGTGTATTACTGTATGTGTGTGTATTACTTTTTTTTCGTGCCACGCTGTATCATATGCACATAGTAGGGTAGACAGAGCCTGCCAAATTCTAGAGGCATTGTGTGTTGTGTGGTATAACTCACTCAACTCAATATGAAAATACAAATTTAAATAAAAAAAAAAATCTCTAACGGGAATCGAACCAATAACGAAGTCTTTATAATAGTTTCCCAAGTTCCCTCTGCCTACCATGCTATGTGTGGGATACAGCGTGCAGCTAAGAAAAAAAAAGTATAAAATCTGTAAAGTATTCAAAAAGAAATTACTTTAAAATATGCAATTCATGAAATTTATATTATGAACAAAAGAACAAATAGTTTGTTATTTGGTTCATAATGTAAATTTCTGTACAATGAATAGGTTATTGTGTTTGAATATTATTGATGAAATTTATTCCACGGACTATAGTCACTAAAAGTATGCCTTTGGTGACTAATATGTAATTATTACTGTTCAAGTAAAAAATTACATAATTGATATACCTTCTTTAAAAAATAATGAATAAATAAATCAGCTTCACGCTGTATCTCGCAAACAGCTGGGTCACAATAGATTAGGCACAGGGAAACCTAGTGTTAAGACACTCCGTCCCCCAATTTCCGCTGAATTCTGGAGGCATTGCGAATTGTGACAGAAAGTGGCGGAGCTCAACCCCGCGTTTTGCCTCCACACTAGTGCGAAGAAATGGAAATATAAATTTAAATAAATATTCCATTTCCTCGAGTGAGAATCGAATCCACAACCAGTCGCGTTTACAGTCACATCATATTTCCCAATGTGAAAATCGAACTAACAATCATTATAAATAATCAAATATTCTATAACTGTACCACTGTGCCTATTGAGTGTATGTGTATTGATATACACAGGGGTTTAAAATAGCTTTTCTATGGGTAACGCAGGATACGAGGCAGTAAACCGCTCTGTTACTGCGATATAGCACTAAGCGATGGGATCCTTAAAGTATTGAGATCATTGATCTGCTTTCTTATTGGATTGAAAAGTTTTAGCCGTCTTAGAGTTTGTGTAAGAGGTTTTTCTTTCATTAATTTTGTTATTTATTTTATTGCAACAACTTTTTATCGTGATACAATTTCATTTTTAAACGTAAGTAGTAAGTAATTACTACTTTAGCTTCACGCTGTTTCCTAGGATCCTGAGAATCTAAGACATTCCGTTTCTCATTAAGGCCCTTTCGTTTCCCAATCTCTGTCGCATTTTCAAGGCTAAGGCTTTAATTAAGTTGAATGGTGGATTTCAATGTCTAGTTACCATACTTATGAAATGAAAACATAAAATGCATCATTCCCCCGAGGGACTCACAACCGTCCATCATCAATCTAAAGTCCTTAAACTAAAAATACTTTAAGCCACCAAAGTCAAACCAAGTGGCAAGCTTTAAGCATGAATGTATCCCAATTGCTTCACCATAGGGTGTCAAAACGCCCAGTAGATTTGGTTTTTTAGTCGGCCTGGTGTTTAGACGCTTGCAATCCTGGGTATCTACACCCATAATAGTGATAGTGCTCTATGGATTAACAAGGTAAGTTTCTTATGATTTTTATTGAGTTACGCGTAAAAAATTGAATGGTGTGGAAAATGGAAATTTAGCATGAATAATAGGGATTATTTTTTGGATTATGAGTCCACGATAGTAGTTGTAACTAGCATCTCCAAAATTTAAAACCAAAGCTGTACTAGCATCTGCCGACGAGCCGACAGACGAAGAGAATTTATTAGAAGAAAATATTCATCAAGATGATCTCCAAAGTGTTGACGAGCGAAAAGAGCTTCTGCCTCATCTCTACGAGAGCACATTGTAAATGAAAGTAAAAAAAAAATTAAAATGGCTGAGAAACTAAAAGTTTCCTAAAATTTTTATTTTAACTTGTGAGGCAAAAAATTATGTTTTTCTTAAGATATAATTTTTTGAAGTTAGCGAGGTTAAAAGCCACATATTGTACTTAGAGGAAATAAAAACTTTGGTTTGTATTTCAATTTTTTTGTTAGAGAAAGGAAAATATTATACATATATTTATTAATACATGTATTTATTAACATAGATTTAAACTACCTGGTAAAAGTTAATTGTTCACAATTAATTAATAATTTCATTATTTTTAAAAATAATATGTTTTTACATACATTGTAAGGCCAGTCGTGGCGGAGGGGCACAAAGTGTGACTGTAAAATCGACCGGTTGTGGGTTCGATCCTTATTCGAGGAGATGAAATATTCATTTAAATTTATATTTCCATTTTTTCGCTTTGTTATCTAGACAAAACGCGGCGTTGAGTTCCGCCACTTAACAAGCAAAGCTTCTAGAATTCGGCGGAAAGTGGGGAACGGAATGTCTTAACACTAGGTTCCCTCTGCCTACCCTGCAGTGTGCGGAATACAGCGTAAAGCTGATATGATATATACATCCATTATAGTCTTAGTAGGTTATGTAATTCATTATAGCTCTTAAGGGTTAATAAGACTAGGTTTGTAAATGTATTACTCACCACGCTATGACCGCTGCGGCTCCGGAGACTGAGCCTCATTTTCCAGTCCCTCTTGGAGGCCCCGCCCTCTGAGCTGAACGAACGCTTCATTGGCAGCGACATCTTCAGTTTTCAAACCTTTTCTTTCATCACATAACTTCAAACCAACACAATGCGTCTCTATCGCAAGTTACATACACTTTAAACTGTCCCTATATCACTAAAACTGTTCCACGCTTTTGTTTATAAGTCATTTTTTTATAAATGTCAAAGCCATTTTAAAAGAAAATCACATATTAACTAAATTGAACTCAACTATTATAATATTAACGCACTCAAACATTGATAAATAACACTTTTTTTCAAGTCATAAAACAATGAAAGTTGAGACCAAACACAAACATTTTAATTTGTAAATTAATAACGGTTTAACATATTTACGGAAACAATTTTGTATTAGAACAGAAAAATACGAGGAAATCTGAAACAAAGAGAACATGGTAAGTCTTCGTGCTGTTATTTTAATATTTTAAAATGTTACATTTTAGTAATATTAGACTGAGTGTAGGTACGACGTCAGTCGTGGCGCAGGGGCACGAAATGTGATTGTAGACGTGATAGATTGTGGGTTTGATCACCAGTAGAGGAAATGAAATATTTATTTAAATTTATATACATATTTATTAAATATTAATTTTAATTTCTTCGCTCTGGTGTCGAGGCAAAAACGCGGCGTTAAGTTTTGCCACTCAGCACATAAAAAGGCTCTAGAATTCAGCGGAAACTGGCGGGAGTGTCTTAACACTTGATTCCCTCTGCCTACCCTGCTGTTAGCGAAATACAGCTTGAAGATATTTTTCATATTTATTACGTTTTTAACAGGTCTTTTATATAACGTAACGAAGATAACAGTAGATGAGGCGGAAGAGGTATGCAAAGACCGTAAGACCGGTTTTGCGCTCCGTTCTCTCCTGCTACCCCATACGGGGTACAGTATGAAAAATAAAACAAAAAAAGAACACAGAATACGAATATATAATTCACAAGAATTTAATCATAGCGCGGTGCGAAAAATAAATAAAAATAATACTATTATACTTACCTAATAAAAACATAATACATAAAGTTACACGTGTACGATTTCATAAAGAATATAAAATATTTTTTTTTTGCTTCATAGTAGGGTCAGAGGGAACTTTCGCTTCCAACTTTCCGCCGAGTTCTAAAAGCATTGCGTGTTAAGTGGAATACACTAGGCGCAACTCTAGTTGCTCTAAGTATTTGACATTGCGCCTAGTGTACTCCATCAAAGAAATAAATTATTTGTTATTATAATATTTTATATTTACTAACCAGAAACTAGAGGAAGCCTAATGTTAAAACTCTCCGCTCCTAAGTGGCGGCGCTTATCGCCGCGTTTTCTCAATAGTAGAGTGAAGAAATAAAATATTAAATATATTACTCCTCAAATAAAAATCAAACCTATAACCTACCGAGCTTACACTCACACGCTTGCGCCCATGCACAACGACTGGCCTAGTGGATCCAATCAAGAAAATAAAACCGTAAAATGTTACGATAGTATCTACCCTATCTCTACGTAGCAGCCGTAGCCTTTGGTTAGCTATATCTAGCCTTTGAATTTGAGCCACACAAGCCACGGCTTTGATCGACGGATGGGCCTTTCCATATGCATATGTATTTTTTTCATTTTTAAGTCTTTTATAATACTCCATGCACAAATATGCGCTTCACTCATCTATCTAGATGGTTCAAATATTTCATGTTTAGGTAAACGTCGTAGCTTAAGTTATTATACAGCTTCACGCTGTATCACGCATTTAGCACGGTATACAGAGGGAACCATTGCAGGCAGCATTGCGTGTAAAGTGGAAGCATCAGAGATAAAATAGTAAATATTTTTTTTCCCGAGTGGGATTCGAACCCACAATCTGTCGCATTTAAGTAAGTTAGACCTCTTAGGTAGTTCTTAAGTTATTAATAGTTTAATATAAAATTCATTTTGATTTCAGTGACTAGGTATTAGTTTTAGTGTTTTTTAGATTAACTTGGTAGTGAACCATAATTAGAGCTCGATACTATTTTTTGTTGCTTTACGATGTATCAGTAAGTATGTAATTGATTCAAAAGTGCTTGTAACAGTTTATTTGAATAAAGTATTGAATTTGAACTTATCCTGTTACTAGTGAGTGTTGTTGTTTTATCTTTTTACTAAAGCGAAATAAATAAAATAATTCCTCGAGTGGGAATCAAACCACAACCATCGTATCCATTCGGTTTTTTAGTATTGAAACGGATTGTCTTAACACTAGATTCCATCTGCCTATTTTGCTGGGAGCGGGATGCAGCGTAACGCTCATTTTTAGTATTGAATATTATAATGATATATTAACAAAACTAAATCAAGGGCATTATTATTAATTTGTTAAATAAATATCTTAATTCAATTTTAAAGACGTTAACTTAATTTTAAATCTTAATAGAAACAAACATGGAAAGCGTTTTTACGTTCCTTATTTCGTATGACGCGCCGAATGAGAACGCAGGACATCTTTTATTTTAAATTCTATTCTATTGATTTCTCTAAAAAAGTGGAAGAGAGCGTCCGCGTGATGGATGCGGTGATGAATTACGTATTAAAATATAATCCGTTTTTTTATGAAGCTAAGCTCAGTAATTACTTACTGATATTTAACAAGAAATAGATTTGCAAAGTTATTTACACCGATAGGTGTATACATAGAAAAATGTATTTCTTGTAATTTGTATCTATTTCGTGCATAATAAACAAAAACAATAAAAACATACTAAAATACTTATTGTTTTTCTTAAATAAATATTTATATATAATTCAAGCGGGCGAAGCCGAAAGGGGTCAGGTATATTATGATTTAGTATACATGTTAAAAACCAACATACTTATATTTTCTCTTAATACAATAACAAAAAACAATTAAGCTATTCAAATATAAGAACGTGAGATACCTCTAAATCGATCGTAATGTAAAAACATTGTAGTCTGTCATACCACCGCGTCGAGTTGGTATCTTAGGATTGGAGAAGTTCCCTTTGATGTTACGGCACTGTTAGGTAATGCTAATACATATTTATAATAAATACGCTTTTATAATTACTTAACTTTTAAAGATACACATTATTAACTCTGTTTTTGAATTATTAGATTAGATACAGTCAATTTATATCTTTATTTATAATAAATTCCTAAAGTGGAATGTTTAACCATTTGTTTATAGATACGAAATGTAATATAAACTGTAGATATCTTTATTTAGTTCACGCTTCATCTTGCATATGACAGGGAGGCAGGGGGAACCTAGTGGTATGAGGAAACGAAAAAAATAATTTGCTCGTGTAGGAATTGAACTCACAACTGATGCACAACCGTCGCGTTAACATTGACAATTATTTTTAAAGAATAATATTTTTTACAAAGAAATATATTGAATATTTAAAAAACTAAATCAATAAATAAAGAATATTTTAAAAAATATTCTTAATTTAATAAAATCTAAGACAAAGATATGTTATTTTATTCATCATCATTTGATTGATCATTTCCCTTTATTAATTTAATTACAGATGTCATGGAGCAGGGGGACAGCTTAGGCTATGTTTACGGCTACGTCCCGAATATGTAGTGTTAGCGAACTCGTGTGAAAAAGGGAAGATTTAGGTGAAAATTAATATAAAAGCAGTGGAATTGTGTCAATCGGGGGCAGTTGCTTGTAAGCAACGGCCCCTATTGGAAGGAAACTAGTGTGAAGTATTGTTAGTAGGTGATACATATCACTTATTGCAATTACATAGTATCCCTTTCCAAATAGTTTAGGAACATATGGACAATGTGTGTGTTTATCGTGTTTTTTTAAAAAGGTTAACTGGTGGTGTAACAATTTTCAAAATTGGTTCAGGGATTTTTGAGTTCATCCATTGTTCATACGCTGTATACGTTCAAAAATATGTTTTATATACGTATATATTAGCTAATCTGTTTTTTTTAATATAATCAACAAATGTGTTTTTTTATATAATAAAAAGATGACCAATGTTATCTTTAGAGCTATAACTATTAAAAATGTTCTTGTTATTTTAAACATTAAAGCATAATATTCTATAATTAATGATGATGATGATGATAATCAATTTCACGCTGTATCCCACACATAGCGGGGAAGGCAAAGGGAACCTAGTGTTAAGACACCCCGTTCCCAACTTTCCGCCGATTTTTTTAGGCACTGCTTAATGCTATATTAATAAACAATAATTCATTTCCTCAAGTGCGGATCGAACCCACAATCGTCGCGTTACAATCACACCCTAGTGCCCATGCGCCACGACAGCCTGTTTTTACTTCTTTAATTGTGGAATCGAATAAGCCCTGTGTACATAAATTAAGAATAAATACTAGACTGCAATCAAAGTCACCAAACTGAATCGAAAGTATGATGGAGGAGATCTTAAACGAGTTCCACCTTCAGATATATGTAAACACTCGACATGCTTCTTGCGAAAGCTTTCCCAATTTAGATAAAATTGCTGACAAAATAGCTCCAATTCAAATAAAACATTCACCAGCGAATACGTAAAAGCATTTTGTGCCTCTTTAATCCAAAATTGACGCCATGTTACGAAAATTTAAATTCAAATTGCCGTGATATAATGGTGTTTTATTTACAAAGTAGATTATACGTAAAAATATTCAAGATTTATAGCTCCGTCCTCCACATATGAAGAGGTTGATGACAGTGGACGAGGCGAAAGAGGTATGTAGAGACCGTAGCGTTTGGCGCTCCGTTCTCTCTGACTACCCCGCTAAGGATAAAACGTGAAGCTAAGTTAAGATTAAGTTAATATTCAAGATCTTTACTAGACAAAACTTATGAAATTCTTAACGTTCTTGAGTAGTTGACAGACAACGTACAGACGAGAACTACCGTAAATAAAGTGATATGAAAACATTGGACATTTTAGTATGGTAAAATTACCCACGGCAAGCGAAAATAATTTTACACGTTAATAAACTTGGATTAAAATGGCATAGGTTGCATATCTGCAAGAGTAAATTATATAAAAATATATAATATTGAAACATACAAAAATTGGTCTTCCTAGTTTTTAAAAATGTGAATTAATATCGTGCAATATATTAGTAATTTGGTTAAATAGAGATATAGATAGAGATAGATAGAGTAAATAGTGCCCTTTGTACTTTGTCAAGTTAAAGTCCACGTAAAAAGAGTTGTTGGCGAAGACTAGTTATTACAATAATGTAATTTACCACAATAGCTTCGTTAAGGGTTTTCTTATTTTGAAGCTTTTTACTTTGAATTTTTATTATGAAATTTTATATCTGTAATATATATTTGTTTAACAGGACTTTTCGATTTTCCTGATTTTGATTAAACGTCAGGTGAAATCTTTCCCTGTATCCGGTATGTATATTTTTTTATATAAGAAAAGTACAGCATAATTTTATCCTTCTAACAAGTCATAAAAGTGAACAATAGAATAAAGAGCCCATAAGATACGATAACGGCATATTCACTATTTACGGCTTCGCCATCAATTAATATAAGAGTACACTACACAACATAAAACAAAAGGAATGATATCTCATTCACCTTGTTATGGGACATAAAAATTATACTATTATATTTAGCTAATATGAAATAATAATAATTTCCTATTAATATTGTTAACAGATAATGTATTGTTTTATAGCGAAAAGATACAAAATCGACTATTTACGAGCCGATAGTAATAATCGATATCTTTTTGATAATATCAATAACACCTTACACGGTTGTAAATTACTTGAAATGATATCAGCTTATTAGCAATACGTGTTGACATGACAGTGAACTATGGCTTCCATTTCGGAAAATTATATTCAAATTATTGGTTTTTCGGACTGCTTAGACGAAGGCTCTGCCAACCCAACGCAAGTGAAAATAAATAAAGCTTCTTTAAGTATAGTATGGGATAGTTGGAGCTCGACGAGGGAGGCCTACGTTCAGCAGTGGACGGCGATAGGTTGATTAAAAAAGTATAATATTACCACATCGTCTGACTGTAAACGCGACGGTTGTAGGTTTGTTTTCCAGCTGGCCATAGATCGTTTTCATTTTCTCGTTCTGGTAACAAGACAAAGCATGGCGTTGAGTTCAACTCACACACAATGTCTGGAAAATTGAATGGAAAGTGGGAATTACATTGTTTCAACGCTTGGGTTCTGCTAAATTTGTGTAAAAAAATATTTGATTTTGACGTTTCTGAGTAATTGTATTTCAAAATAGAGTATTTAAATAAAAAACCAAAAATAAAAATTACTGTCGCCAAGTATTTTGTCTCTTGTAAAACACATTATTTTAGTAGGTAATATGACATAATGTAACTTTATACAAACTGAATTAAGGCTTAAATCACCGGACGTACTGAGCCGAAATTAGAATGTAGTACGTATGAATCGGTTATGAAAGGATTTTTGGAAATTCAATCCCATAAAGGGACGAATTTCTTATTCACATTTCTCTTTGGAGCGGTCGGCCCTGTCTCTGTATAGTAT
>DWAE01000664.1:0-14323 GCA_018237945.1 Heliconius sapho
GCCTCCAGAATTCGGCAGAAAGTGGAGAACGGAGTGTATTAACACTAGGTTCCCTCTGCCTACCCTGTTGTGTGCGAGTTACAGCGTGAAGCTGAAGTAATATTCGCCTATCCGAGATTACGTCGTGCACTACTCCTATCCACACTATTGAGGCTTTAACATTTTTAAATACACCCAAGCTGAATTTGAATTCAAAATCATCGTCCAGTCTCTACGTACAATACAGTTTTAAAACAATAAAAAACACACATATGAAAAAAAAAAACTGCAATGACGCTATCGGTCGTCAGTAATCGTGTAAACATACTGTGAGCTAAATTAAGAATGATGCCAACACGATACGTAATGAATTGATATAATTTGCTATTTATTTTTGTTCTGTAGCGCTGCCGGTTCATTGCCGTAGAATGCGGAATAATCTATTTGTATTTGCGATACATAGTTAGTACTAAATAATTTACTAAATTGTGAGGGCTGCACTAACAAATTTAAATCATAATCAAAAAAAGAATAATGACATATAATAATAAATTACACGAATTTTCAGAAAATAATAATAATGAGTTACCGAGTCACGGAACAGAGAGAAATGAACGCCAATCACGAATAAGAATCAACAATACGTCGAACAGAAAAACTTCACACTGTATCTCGTATGGTGGGCAGAGGGAATCTCGTGAATATATTTATTAATCCATTTCCCCGTAAAGGAATCAAAACCACAACCGTCACGTTTACAGTCATACGCTTGTAGCACGGCGCCACGACGAATGAGAAATATAGATAACTGTGAAACATCGCTCCTCTAAAATTGAACACAATGTGATATAGAAAGCTCGCAACGTGCAAGCTTGGCAAAGCTCCAGGCGCTTTACGGGAATCGCGTCAGAATGCAACGTATTTAAGTGTAATATCACTTTTATTTTTTTACTCGACGATTAGATAGTATATAATATCTACTATTGTAAATTCAAATTCATTTGTAAGCTTCACAAAATTCGCCGGATAGTGGAGAAAATGTCTAAGCATTAGCTAAAAACTAAAAAAAATATGTATTATAATACAGACTATATTGTACATAAAATAATACAAAATTAATTTTCATGGTACATAAATAAGATATGTTAGAAAATATATATTTATAACGCTTTCCTAGGGATTAAATCTCTTTGGAAGACACGGCGCAGTAGTAAAATTCTTTATTAGTATGGAGCTATACTACAGATACAAATCCAATTCTATATAAATAAATAGGTATATGAATTTTCTCATAAAACTACTACCTACACTTAGTCATGAATTATGACATACGTTTGATCTTATATCGGGCAACATTTGAAATTGATTAATTGTAGCTTCTCATAGGATTTTAATGCGAATACTTGAAATATTTACGATGCATTTTTTCTCTGTAATGTAATATTTCTGGAAAACTATGTTGGCGGATGGATGTAATTTTTTATTTACATTTCTGTATGACCTCATTATAAAAATATGAAGAGAAGAGAGTAGGTTCATTATAAATGTTCATAAAAATGTTAAAAAGATCAAAAATAACTAATTAATTTAATTACAACTAAATTGAAATATATAAACAACGACAAACCAAAACTTATCTATCAATAATATTACTATAATCAACACGCATAACTAAGCAATAATTCCACACATTTATCGCAATTACTATGACATAACTGTTACCGCCAACACCATGGAATCTCCCCCATGTATAGTACGGTCGACGAGTCGTGGCCGCCTTGAAGTTAGGTTTTCTGATTGTTTGTGTATTGCTTATTAACACAGTACAAGGAAATAATCAAAAGTAAGACAAATTCCTAAAATCAAATCCATAATGCCATCGACAGCTAACTTTAGGGCTGCTACGACTCGTCGACCGTACTATACTAGCGTAACTCTGCAGTGCCCCCTCTCGCGTCAAGGGGGTAGGGAGTTCAACCCCCGCGGGATGCGGAAACCATGTCTGGGGTGTCAGTTAAAGCAACATTTAGTTCCACAGCGGACCGTAACATTGTTTTCTTTGTTAAACTTCGTAGACACGTTGCATTGGTGCATTGAAATCGAATGGTTTAAAAGCGCTTGATTGAAAGCTTTTGAACGCAAGATAATTTTGATGGGTTACCTGTATCTGATATAGAAGAGAGAATATAGTGATCGATCTTTTTCACAAATATGGATAGGACTATGCTGACCTAATTTTTTTTAATAATAAAGAAAACAATGCTTCCAATTTTAATTATCTTCATTAGAGTAGATAGGGTTATTTTAAAATTAGTTCATATTAATAAAAAAACACAAAATAATAAATAGAAAAACCTTAATAAATCAATGTAGTGGTAATCAAATCTACACTATATGATTCATCTATGACACCACTGCACCATAAAGCACATATCAATATCTTCTTTCATATTGTTATCTTTCTATGCGTGTAAATATCTACATGTTTATGTTTTCAATGCTCAGAAGCTCACGATCGTTCATTGTTTGAGGGAGATTGTTCATACACAATGTTGTTGGAAGGCGTCAGACCGTCAGTGGAAATGTATGTATGAGCAAATTATATTAATTATACCTATTTAAATGTTCATTAAATTCCAGACAAGAAAAAAAAAGAATAATTACTAAAAAGTCGCTTCGCTTAATACTTTTTATTTGAATCGCTTATTTGATTTCGTCGTGTTTTAGTTATACACAATAATTTCGATACATATGTACATCTTATACTATCTCTATTATTAGATAATTATATTAGCCCTCGAGGCACAGCGTGTGACCGCAAAACGCGGCGATTTTGGATTCGTTACCCACGACCCACCTGCTACATACGGGATACACCGTGAAGCTAAAGGAATATTTCCTAAATAAATATTTCCTTGAACGCAGTTTCATATATCAATGTTATTATAAGACGAGCCAAATGTTTTCAGAATCAATGACACGATTCCAATTACGAAAAAAAAAACTAAATTGTATGGGATATACTAATAAAATTTTTAATTATGAAATTATCTTACTTTACTTTTTTTGTTCTACTAATATAATAAAACACTGATAAAATCATTTTAAAATTAAAACAAATTTAAATCACAATTTACTTTAATACTAATATAAACATCAAAATCTTCTACATATAACATGTATTAATTATAAAAACCATACCTGTTCACACTGAATAATTAATAAAACAAAAATAGTATAGGAAATAATTACAAAAATAACCTTAAAACACGAAGAAACAAAAACAAAAAAATACTAAAAATTTCCGAAAATACGGCAAAATATATCAGCCTGTGTAACGTGAACCAGGCTGTAGCGCGTCTGAAATTGAACTGAAATACGAAACACTGTCTCATTGGGGGCGGCCAATGCGACAAGATCTTTCAGTTTCATACGATAAGGTTATTTCTGGAGCTCATTTTACACAGGCTCTTAGGAAAACCTTGCATTGACCGCGGTCGTCGTTACGGTAAAGCTCTAAGTTTGGATGAACGTGTTCAAAATTTCATAAAATAACAACGAAAAATTAACTTTATTATAGAACAACAAGGTTTATATTAACCTGACAGAAATGTACCTTATATACAGAGCGATGCCAAAGATCCCTACAAATTGGTACACAAATAAGGCACAAGAATGCAATTATAGGTTTTCGATACGTTCACGTAAAAAGAACTCTAACAACCTAAAAATATGATTTAAATTTGTATTACATAATATAACGTAATAAAAAGTGACAAATAAAAAAAAGCTTTATTGCTAACAAAATAAAGTTTATTCCAAAAAATATATCAAAAGCTCAGGTTTCCGTTAACATTGTGCGATATTATATTTTATCATGAAAGAGATAAGATTGAAATTTCTTTAAAACGATATAGGTCCTTTTAAAGTCTAGTCTCTTTGGAATTAATTTCGATCATAATGTGAATAGAAGCAATTAGCTAAACTTAGTGCATCTATTTCAAGGATGTACATGAAAAGTATTTCATATAATGTAAAATGTAAATTAATATATGTCGTAGCTTTACTTTGTACACTGCACACAGAAGGTAGGCAATGGGAACCTAGTGTTAAGACATTTGGTTCCCCATGCCCCACCGAATTTTCGAGACATTGCGTTAAGTGGCGCCCAATACAACAATAATACAAAAATATTACCAAAGCAGGAAAATGTTTTATAAGAATAATATGAAAATATTTAAAATGTAAAACAGCTCGTCTCTCCTGTACTGAAAATATTGTGTTTAAAATAAGACTGAATGGTGAACTGAAGGAAAATATTGTATTTAAACTAAGACTGAATATGTAGCGATAAAAGAAAAACTATCTATCCGCATGTGTATCCAACTTGTTCTAATGTTACTTTTATAAATTCAGTAACATATAAAAAATCTTACTCGCTAACCTTGAAATAATATTGAGTTAAAAACAAATAAATATTATTTTTTCAGTATGATTCAACTCGCATTCAAACCGACCAATTTCTTGACCTACAAACTAATATAATTCATTCACTTTAATTCAATTTAAATTGAAGTTATCTTTTATCTAAGGTTTTAGGACAACAAAGGTACACTAAATGTTCTTAAAACATAAATAACTAACGCCTAAACGGAAGTGTTATTCCAGAAACAAACGAAATACCTACTTAAATAAATGTCAAAAACATATTTGAATATTATTTATCACAAAACCGTGTATTTTTGTGTAACTATTTATTTTACAACGTATAAATAAAAATATAAGCTTATATATAATGAATGAAAGACTAAACCGTCAAAATCTACCTTCGTAATATCAACAAAAGTTTTTCCATGACACACGGACAATTATAAACAATTTGAAACCTACACTTAAGCAACCGAATGCTTAAAATTTTCCTAAAAAACAAAACAACAAATGAATAAAAACAATAACTCACTGGTTAGGATGCGCCGTCAGCCGGTTGGGGTCAGATGCATTACGGTGTTTCCCTCGTCTGGGCGCGTCACGCTCGCGACAGCTCTCCGCTCTGTTCACGCCACGCGCACCGCTCTTCCAACTAATGGAGAGAAAAAATAAAGGGCATAAAGCTCACAAGTTGTTAAGATTAAAAGTAGAAATTTATCATAGTAAGGAACCTCCAACAATCAAAGTCTGTATCAAATAGATATATTTTTATATAATCTAACTACACTTACAACTTTAGCAAAAAAATATCAAACACATGAACGCCACCTAGTGTCTAGTAGCAAAACTAGGCATTCAGCATAGTATGATATATATAAAAAAAATTCATAATATTCAACATTTTAATTACTTTATTAATAACTAATAAAAAAAAATTTAAAATGTATAAAACCAACATGAGCCATCTATTGGTCAATAGAAGATTTTAACGCCATCTTTCTATAAAGCTTAATGTGAAGTAGCATAGATGGCAGTAGCATGTCATTTAAGTACTACCAACTAGCATTTTATGTAGAAATTATATGTACAAATTAATAATGTGAAGTAAGATTTAGTAACGAAATTACATTTATAACAGTAGAAGCTCGTTTTGTTTTTAGTAAATGTAGTTTATCTTCGTTCAACAGTTCTAAAAATATGTAAATTATATTTACACCAAAAAAATTGCAAAAAAAACATTGACATTGACACTATTGAATATAAATTTTGCATCAAAACGGTTATTCTGTTGAAATCAAGAAAATGTAAAAATATTTTCATCATTTTAAACGCCTAATTTAAAAATATAGTCGTATTTAAAAAAAAATAAACATACCTCTGTTCCTTTTCAGGCTCCCTGAGTGTGTTATCGCTGTTATCGACATCTACGTCTGGAGCCGAATGTTCTTCTGTAGAACCCTCTCTTCTCGATTCTCCTGAAAAAAAAATAATATTTACTATAATTTTGTTTGTAAAACTTTTCAATACATTACATTGTAAAACTTTTAAATAATTTAAATGTTGTATTGTTTAGTAAAATTTTCATAAATAGGTTAAAAGTTCTTATTTGTACCAGTCGTCACTCGCAATTATGTTTCTGTGGACTTTAACGACGTAAAGTAGACAATCTTCTTCTTTATTCTTTGTGTTCCCGTAGATATTTTAAAAATATCTATTATATTGCTACCCTAAACTCCTTAACAATCTAAGCCGAGCCTAAATTCAATTGTCTAAGTCAAGTAGTTCCGTTTGTGCGTTGTCTGTCACTCAGTAACAGAAGTTTTATATAAATTATATGTAAATAAAATTAAAAAATTACAATTGAAATTTGGAAATAAATATAATAACTGCTATAACATATGATATATAAGTCAATGTCACTAATATTAGCGGAAATACACCAGTGTCTGTATGACGCACTGACCGCACCGCCTCATCCTGTTAAAGGATAACCGAGTGGGTGACGGATACTAATTTACCTATAAAATGTTTAGAATTCATTGTTCTTTTTGAAGAACAAAATATAAATACATATTACCGTTATTTAGTTAATATGCAGTGTGTGTTCGATTCTCATTCGAGGGAATGTTCTTTTATATTTTTCCAGCTTAACGCTGTGACCCGCACAGAGCAACGTAAGCAGAGAGAACCTAGTGTTAAGAGAGCTCCCCAATTTTAGCTGGATTCTGGGTATTGACTGCTTTTCGACGCCAGAGCAAAGAAATGAAGATATGCTTGCCCCACTACAGCCACATGTTGGTGCCCCGCGACTGGTATCTCTTATTAAAATATTTATCATTTTCACAGTTTGCTACCTTAAACAGTATAGTGTCGAGAATACGTTAATTTTAAAACTCAAAGTAATTATGTAACATTAGAGGCCATCATAGCGCAGTGCAACAGTGCTTGATTGTGAGTGTGTGAGACTATTAGTGCGATTTCCACTTAGGCAGTTTAATTCCGCTCTGAGACTTTTAGTCCGCCACAAGGCACTTTCCGCGTAACTTAAAAAAATTGCAACTGAAACAATTTATAAATGTTATATCTATTTCCTGAGAATTTGAGCCGGCTATTACTTCCCACGATTAAATATTTTGAAAAATATCTAATTAAAAAATATACATATTTACCTATCTCCAACAGAACTAACAAGACAATTATTATTTAAAAAACTTAGAGACAATCAATTTATGCAAATTCAATGTAGACGAATAGCAAACGATGTTTCTAAGAAGTACTTCTTAAGCAAACGATATCCGTGCTAATTTCCCATAGGTTTCTCATAGTTCTATTGTCTATTACGTTGTGTACTCATTTACAATGTTCATGTTACATCCCCAGTGAAAACTCTAGTACTCATACTATTCACTCTTGCTCATTTTCTCGACGTGCACAAAACACCTGAACACGATCTTCTTCATTCTCGCTGTAACATATTTGCTAGTATTGGTGATTTTGTGTATCTGTTACATAGAGTATCGAATCTTGAAGAGACTATTTATTGACTTGATGATTATTCTTTCTGCCTACTTTGCTTCATACAATAGGTGTGAAAACCATAAATTAAGAGGTTTCTAGATATACAAAACAAAACAAATCTAGATTTCTAGTGCTTTCTAAAGTGGCTATAAAATATAAATGTTATTCTATCCGCGATGTAAGTAATACGTAGTTGTGCGTGTAATTGAAACTGCGCACGAGTGAGATCATCGCTTCATACTATGTTCATTAAAGATGATAACGAACTCTTGCGAAATACACCCTATATATACTTATATTGTAAAGCTGAAGTTAGTTTGGTTTAACGAACTAATCTGAGGCACTACTGGTTCGTCCCGAAAATAGTTTTTAATCTAGATATTCCATTTAACGAGGAAGGCTATATAACATTCCGTTATTAGTTTCAAGGTTACCTTATTGTACCTACGGTCAGAATTACCCTCAAAATGTGTGTGTATTATTGTATTGTATTCATACACAATTCGCAGTTTGATTTTACCACGAGGAAGCCGCAGGTGTAAGCTAGTTCTTTACGGTAAAGTCGAATCTATTAGACAATTTTTAACGCCAATTTTCAACGCAAACTAAACCATATAAGTGATATCGAAATTAGTTTAATCGTTTCTATTAGTTTTGGAGATCTATAAAAGTTAATTAATATATTCAAATATACAAATATTTTATATGGATACCTCCAATAGTAGTTACGTATTTGAAAATTGCCAAAATATAAATATACAAGCATACGAACACCAAAAAAAAACGTTAAACATCAAAATTCTAAGCTACCTTCCATACCAGAACAATCTGATTGGTTTACAAATATCTAAGACATTATTTTGTTTTAATATTTACGTATGCGAGGAAACATAAAACAGTGATGGTAAACTTATGCATTAGATTAAATTGTTTTTTGTACAAATGTTCATTATAAATTACAAATACTTAACTAACTAAATATTTTAATGATAAATACATGGGTACTTAAAATAGCAACTTAATTTTGGCCACAACAAATTTATTTGCAGTTTTAAGTTAAAAATCAAAAATAAAATTATTTATCAAAATAAATCCCTTATATCAGAGATTAAGTTTTTCATATTATGATCGCAAATTATGCCGGGTGATGATGATGAGAATCATTTGTCTTTAATAGCAAATGATGATCTTTAATATAGTGGAAATCATCATAAAAGAGAACGTCGTAAAACTTCGGTACCCATCACAACAGCGTCTGATTATAAGCACGACGCCTGTGGGTTAGATAGTCACTCGAGGTAATTAATTATTTTCACTTCCTCGCTGTAATTACAAGACATAACGCGACGTAGTTTTCCGCCACTCAATACATAATGTCTCGAAAATTGGTCAACCGAGAAACTTGCAAAAAAAAAAAGATCAAAGACCGAAACTAAATGTAAATCTATAGTAGCCGAAACTAAATTTCAATCTGTACAATATATTTATCGATCGATAAGCGCACATACTCGATGTATGCGCACGCGCAGTACCATTGTTCTGTTTTGCATACTTATGAGTTCTCAGTACCGACGTGATCATACTCGACCGGTGACTGATGGTAGTATATCAATATGGGTTGAGAATATATCGACTTCTATTTATCATTCTTAATATTTTCTATTAGAAACTGTTACTTTACTAATTGAAGTTATAATTTATTATTAAATCGTGAAAATTTAACACAGTTAGCGGTGTATTCTACATTTAATGTACGTCCAATGTCTGTAACTAAATTATGGTGTAAAGATTTCGTCAAACCTTGCCCAAATAGTCAAAATATCTATTTTAAACAAAAGTTTTATCAATTTTACATTTTATATGTATCCCTTATAAAATAAAAAGAACATTTTTGACGACAGTAAAGGACATTTGGTAAGTTTTGGCAATACGTTTTATGAGTTTGTATTATTTAAGGCGTTTGAAAGATCCCCGTTTTCGGTTCGTATAAACACCATCACCATGCAGTACGCGCTAAAGACAGAGATAAGAGACTATCCTAGTAATTCCTATTTTTCTACTAATATTATAAATGTGAAAGTTTTTAAAGATCGATTTTTGTTCCACTTTCACGCAAAAACTACTGAACAGATTTAGATGAAACTTTACAATAACATAGCTTACACGCCAGAATAACACAGATTACAAATTATGTAACGGAATAATAATATTATAGCAATAACTTAAATCTTAAATAACTTCTTTGCAATTATTTAACGTAAACTGTACGTAATATATAATTGGCTCCAATTTAATAAGTATATATGCATTAACTCGCATCAACAATTTACAGCACAATCTATAGTAAACAAACGGGCAGGCACGCTAAGCTGTTATATATTCAGGTCAAGCAAATCAGGTCGCCACATTACATTGTTACAATTCTATTGAATTTCATTATATTTACAAGCACTTCAGGAAAACTGTGAGCTTTTAGATCAAAATGTAATACCGATTTGTTACGTAGACCTTTTATATATATTTGCTTACCTTATGTAGGTTAAATGGTAGTGCATGTTAAATAGAAATATTGTGATATATTTTAAAGAGTACATATTCACATAGTTAGGTATCTTATAATAAGTGTCAGTATCAGAAAGTATCAATGTTGAGCACTATTTTATCTTATCTTAATATTTTCACGAATCTTAAGCATTTTGTAGAGTATTGGTAAACAAACAAAATAAAGAGTTAAGACACTTCGGACTTTCTTCCTATTTTTGGGATATTGTGCACTATGAAAAACTAAAAAATATTTTTAATTTAAAAACACAATCATCAAATAGGAGTCAAAAGGTTCCCAACAATATGTTTTTTTAAAACAAATACTAGGAACATAACGCGCACATCGGCAAAGCGTCAGTGAGGTGACATTTCGAACGAGTGATCGATTGCGACAGCTTTTCTTTCTCGGAAGCTCGTATTAATTAAGTTTATTTATAACTGCTGTACAAAAAGCAGTAGTAGTGGCGGGTCGGGTTTCATTCACTTTTTACGTTTGTGAAATTGTATACTTCTCCTTTATACCTATATGGCGCCACCAATTAAATGTGTTACTACAGGCGTACTCATAGACGTCAATTAACGTTTCAATTAACATTCATATATAAGATATTTATATAGAATATTGAAATAAAATAATTTATTACAGTAAGAGCGCAAGAACAACGTATTTACAAAAAATAAATACATATATATTACTAAAAAAGTAATAATACTATAATTGCGCGCACGCGATCACCGATTGCGAACCCACACCTATCACAGAACACATAAAACCGAAAAAAATTATAGATTTTATAGTTTTTAATTTAACTCTTCAAAAATGATCGTCATCGCAAAGTAAGCAAAAAGCTTCGAGCTCCCCTTACGCCAACACCTTGCGTGTCACTGACCGGCGGCGGCGACGTCAGCGTGACTCATCGGGGGCAAATTTGACAAAAACCCGAGGTTTCGCTGATAATTCAATAAAACTGGATGCTGGGTACTAAGAAACGATTAAGGTAAAAAATATTATGAGAGATGTGAAAATTTCATGAATTTATAAGAACAATATTTGGTTAATTGTTATACATAATTTTAATAAATGATGTATAATTCTGTTATAATGATAGTTGTTTCAAATGCTAATTTCTATAGTTTAATATACAATCTGCATAATATTTTACCCCTGGCGGGGTAGCTGGGCGGAACAGAGCGCCAAACACTATAATCCCTGCATACCTCTTTCGCTTTTTCCACTGTCTATATACTCTTCGAGAGTTCCTCATGCTGTTTACATTGACAAAGATTTCGGATTGCCTTTAATTTGAGTATAGCCTATTACCTCTCCGATCTGGTTAAAATACACCTACATATGTACATACATTATAAATTCATTAACAGTATTCTTTACCCGAGGTTGACAGACCTTGGCAAAGAAACTTAATATAACTAGTCACTAATAGTTTTTGGCATCCTTTATTGCAGAGTGCACTAAAGGGCTGAGCCCCAACCTGATATTACTTATTATTAGAGTTGCGCATTTAAATAAGTGAACCGAAGGCAGACACAATTAAATGTTAATAACTGATCATTTATTTGTATGGAAATCACAATTAACAATTTAATAAGTTTATAACTTTTTTGTCGTACTTTGACCGAAGTTACCTCTTTTACTTGTTTTACTACGAGCGTGCGACTGTAAACATTAAATGCACTGTAATTTGTGACGCCAATAAATACAGATTTCATTGCAACCTTGCATAAATCGCATATACGAGGCATAATCGGCCTTTAAATTGGAAATTTATTGGAAATTCTTATATTTATACATTGAGTTGAATAAACTCATATCGCGATTTACAAAGTGTTCTCTTTTAGCTAATCTCATCAAATCTTACGTATTAAAAATATTCCTTGTGTTGTACGTTTTATAGCAATTTCTTTTAGCTTCTGCTTAAGGACATAACAGAGTAGGCCAGGAGAGTTAAGCCACTTCTCCACGCTCGGTGGATTATCCAGACATTGCCTGTTGAGTAACGGACGAACGAATGACCAGTTACCAGAGGGAGAAAATTTTAAATATAAGGTAAAAGGGAAATATTTAAATTATTAATTTTATTTTTCAAGAAAATATACAGTCAAAAAGAAAATAAAAGAATATACACAGAAACCAATCAAGAGACTACAGAATAAAAAATTAATAGAAAAATATAATATCAACATGTAAGACAATTACAGAAGGACGTCATGCCACAGGCTAATAGCAACTGAGTGTGGCGCTGCGACAAAACGCAATGGTGAAGGGTTCGATTCCTTATCAACACGCAATGTCTCTAAAATAGGCGGGTAATGAGGAAAGGAGTATTTAACACTAGGTACCCCCTGCCCACCATACTATATGCTGGATACATAATCAATATAATCTTACCTACTAATATAAAAACAACATAACACAGAGACAATGCGTGAGTCAACAAGGGTAAGCTATTAATACTCGTTTCCCGTTGGCGTGCGCGTGCGCATATCAATGTATGTGAAATGTTCGCTTCCGTTTTTTCTCCGTATCTTTTTGGTTGATGTCACCGTTGATTGACATATTAAGGTAAGCCATATAATTGGATGGTTTTTGTGAAGTAAAAATCTGGTGACAGATCCCTTAGTTCTTTACTTCCTAATTAGATTATACTGTTTGACATCGTGAAAGAATAGTTTTATATAGAACATTATTTGATTATTTTCTAAAAACGGGAATGATTTACTATACCGCTATATGTATGTACCAATGTATTATATACATGTCACATGTAATAATAAATCAAAACCACCTAGTGCCATGAGAAAACTGCTGGTTTCATGAACTAATTTCGATATTCAAAAACATCTCCAAAAATGACCTGTCCTGTGAATCTGCACTTTTAATAACTTTAATTGAGGCATACACATCGGCACCATGTCTGACCGCAAAAGCGACTATTGCGAGGTGGATTCCCATTAGATGGACGCAATGTCTTGATCCTTAGGCGGTGCATGGGAAACAGTGTCTTAGCAGTAGATTAATCTTTTTACCTTGCTATATGCGGGAGCATCATAAAAAAAAAAAAAAAAAGAGATAGTCAGTACCTCCACGGAGAGTATAAAAACAGTACATTTCCAATCAACAAGTCCTTATCGTAATCTTTATAATTTTATCAACGTAAATGGATAGTAAAGAATGTTACCTATTCCCATCCTCATACAAACATATCCAACATTCACTTTCATAAAGTTGACATACAAACAAACTTAAATGACAAATGTATAACGAAAGTGGCTGGTATACTAACACACAAATAGTTATGTACCTAATACGATTGAATGAAATCAAAAGCCGAGCAATTCCAACATTATTTACGACTAGGAACATGCCTGTGGCGTCGCACGCTCGGACTACACGATTTTTTTACTAATATCAATATCATTTTAAAAATATTATATAGTCAACAACCATAAATCAAATTATTTAAGCCCATTTTGTCAAACATAATTTTGTTCGATAGCATTCTATACGGATATGGATAGTAATTTGAAATAAATTATTTTTTTTTTTATTTATTATTTATTTTATTCTTCAAGTTGATATTATTTTTTTAAAATATTATTGATTGAAATAAAATAAAAGAAACAAACAGAATACTACAATGAAAATTGTATTTTGAAGCGGTCAGAGATAGTGAGCACAAACTCACAACGACAAAAACACAAAAAAAACATTGTATTAGGTTCTATTGCATTTATAAATGTCCCTAATAATATTTTTTCTCACAAATCTTTTTCGTACAGACACCGACCACTTACACTTTTATTATATGTATAAATTTCAAAGATCAACCTTTCATATTAATTGGTATTTAAATCGATCAATTATGCTGCTTTAGGATGTTTATGTATAATTAATTTTAATATTACTAATTAACTCCAAATAATCTAATCGAGTTTTGTAAGTTTCTTTTCAAATATTTTAGAAAAGATCTAAATAATGTGTTGACAAATTTTAATTAAGTCATATTAAAATGTTAATAAATCAAAAATATATCTCCAAATAACTATGTATTTTAAAAACCTAATGTTTTTTAACAGTTTCACGCTGTATTCCGCACACGCCAGGGTCGGCAGAGGGAACCGAGTGTTAAGACACACCGTTTCCCACTTTCTGCCGAATTCTGGAAGCATTGCGTTGAGTGGCAGAACTCAAGGCAGCGCTTTGCCTCAGCACCAAAGCGAGGAAATGGAAAGATAAGTTTTAAATCAATATTTCATCTCCTCGAGTGGGGATCGAACCCACGAACTGACTGTATAAATCACACTTTGTGCCACATAAAAAACCTAGATAAACTGT
>DWAE01000665.1:0-14321 GCA_018237945.1 Heliconius sapho
ATTCATATTATTATTTAGTTCCAACTAATCAAATTTATTCAGTCAAGAGATATTCTTTATCAAAGATATATATAATAATATATGTATAATTGCAGAAATTTATCATCACAAATAAACAATACATTATGAACTTTAATTATACACATTTATTTAATATATTTGTATTAAGTATATGTGTAATTGTAGTAAACACATCATTTTTCAAATTCATTGTTTAATCAAATAATTTAATTGTTTATGGAATAAATTATCTTTTTTTTAATAATTTAAAATCAGCATTTTTCGTATCTGAACTTAGCTTTAGTGTAAAAATGAAGTCTTATTTTTTATGTGGTATTTAATATGTTATGTATACTAAGAACCTGGCCTAATTAATTGTTTTACTCAGACATGACTATAATAATGTTTAATTTTAATTCCACTATTTATTTTGCTTCAGTTGCCTTGTTTAGTATTAAGTTTGTATCAAGAATGTGTAATTAATACTTAAATGCTTCTCAGCTCCATTTATAATGCCAGTGTTGCCATGATTATTGTATAATTAATACGAAAAAAAAACTAGAATAATATATATAAACATTTAATGAATAAATTGTCATTGTAAGTATTAAAACATTTACTACAAATATTTTTTGTTAGAATAAAATGGCCTTTAATGCTCTGTTTAAATATATATTTAATAATCTGTATATTTTACAATTTAGAAATACTGAAATTGTTTATTATTGAAAATTTAACTGTATAAAGCGAGTGACGATAGAGGTAATGTTGCTATAAATAATAAAACATGTGTACTGAACTAATTTATTTTATTTTCCTACGTTTCGTTATTTAACATAATTTTTTATGTATAGTTAAAAAATAATTATAAATATAAAGTATTTTTAATTCTACTTTCAGCGATTGACTGTGTACAAGATGGTTATGTGTTGATCCCTACCAGGAAATGAGTCTTTTACGTTATTCAACACGTAATATCTCAAATTTTGGAACTGGAGAAAATAGTGACTTGACACTAGGTTGTGTAGGATAGGGAGGGAAAAGTTTGATTTAATCGCAGTTTGAATGCTGATGATACTTAATACTTGAAATCATATTCCTAACATACTTTTTGGTAGTAGGGCCTTAAGTTTTCACAATAATACATAATATATAGTAAATAGGTTTTTTTCATAGACTAATCATTACAATTCCGTTATTACTTTAAGAGACCAATCTTTTCAATGATTTATTTGTTACCTACTAATCTGTGGGTAAAATAATCTTATCTATTATTATGATTTTTGTTCTGAGTTTTAGATTTTCTAACTTTACATTCGGTTTGCTCTTTAAAATTTGCGACTGGCAACATTCCCATTTTTTTAAACTTAGATTTTATTTTGTTCCGTTTGCAATCTTGCTTCTCTTTCTTTCTCACAAGGGGTTTAGATTCAGTTAAGGGTATATCTCTTCGAGTCCTCTTACTGGCTTTGGACAAATCTATGGGGGCTTTGGTTTGCACATGTGCCATTTCCCTAACCTCTTCGCTAGTGAACATTTGTTCAATTTTATCTACATCACTAGCACTGTCACTATCACTTATCCCTGCATCACTATCAGAGTCAGATACCATATTATCTATAATTTCGATTTGTATGTTATTATCTGTATTTATTATTTCATTGGTTGGTATCGCTTCTAAGCTAATATTGATTATCTGTTCATCGTTACCTTTATTGCTAACTTTATCAAAATTGTCCAAATCTAATTCAGCTTCACTATCATTTGATTGAGAATTTTTTTTAATTTTTCGCCTTTTATTTTTACCTTTTCGTATTTGTGCTTTTCGTTTTTTAGGTGAAGTTGTGACTGGTTTGGTTGGGCTAACGCTTTTCACTTTGCCTGCAGGTTGTTTAAGATCGCTTTTTGGTATGAGTGAAGATTGTAATGTGTCCCTGCAAAAATATTATTAAAAGAAATATATGAAAAATGTATAAAATTTTTAATGTAACGGGACGGATGTAAAATTAAATACTAATATGTTAACAGTTGTGTCCTAGTATTACAATAAGAGAAAATATAACACGTAATATCTAGAATTTGAAAGCAAAGTGGATAACTGAGTGTAACACTAATACTAGTTTCTCTCCCTGAATTTTTTTTATTTTAAAGCTAAAAAGATAAAAATTAAAAGATTACTTGTCCGTAACCCCTCGTAAATGTTTCATGGAATTGACAGTATTGCTCATGGCCTTTTGTTTTATTGCTTGTACACTATTGAAATGGTCATATTCTTCTTCATTATCTAAAAACAAAAAAATATAATCATTGCTATATTAAAAAATATTTGTATAGATTAAAATACTTGTATATACTTATATTGGCCAAATGTAAGTAATAATTAATTTAAATATGTATTGATAAATAAACATAATTTTTAAATAACAATATTTTTTGGGGAGTGATATATTAGATTTTTTTTATTTTTCTGCTCGTCGTTAGGTTTAGCCACTCAATATGCAAAGTCTAAAAGTTAAGCAGAAAATGACAAACGTACTGTTTCGTGCTAAATTATTTTGAGCTACCCTACTTCATGCAGAAAAGGAAACTCACTAAAAATATATATAAAAAAGGGAGCCAAAAAAATATGGCAGCCCGAATTCTTAAAAACGAACAAAATACCATCATTGCTATCCGTGTTTTCATCCACTAAGCCATTGATAACTTTCTTTAGAGATGTGTTTAGTTCGTTTGACAAATTCTCATTGATGTATTGAAGACTCGGATCCGCTTTACCGTCTCCTGTAATAATTATAATTATATTTATTTATAAAAAATGACGTCCTTATGTCGGACAGCATCTGATTGTTAAAGCGGTTAATGTTTGGTTGATTTTCAGTTACCACACAGCGTTGAGACCAGTCGTTGCGAACGCGAAAGGTTATGGATTCCCATTCAAGGAAATAAAATATTTAATATTTTCATTTCCTCGCAGTAGTAACGAGGCAAAGCGCGGCGTTAGATTTAACCGCATTAGAGTAGAAAGTGGAGTACATTCAACAGATGTTGGAACATGAAGGTATCTAGAAAAAAAGCAGATTTTGCGTGACCTTCGTGAGTGTGGAACGAAATGGTTGTCGATCGCATTCAAAGTCAGACGTGGAAGCTAATGGTTTCGTTTATAATATATCGACATTAATTAATCCGGCATCACTGATCCACCCTTTTTTTATGTAATAATAGATGTTGCTATTATTAAAAATGTTCTTGAATTAATTATGTTATAGAGCAACTGGAGGGAAAGTCATTTACTTTATCTAATTTTTTTTTATTAGAAATATTCTTGTAAAAAAAATAAAAATATATTTCAATTATATATATTAGTGCTTTGGTCTCTTTGTATCTTTAAAATGGCATTATTTACCAATGAGTGATCTCTTAGCCCTTGCATATTGTCTGGTAACTGAGCCCAGGTCCCTGATGATGTCGAGTTCTTCATTCTGCCTAAAGAACACGCCTTTGGGACGCACTCCTAATTTATCTATACTTGTATATCCTATAAGAGTTAAAATTCTAATATAAGAACACTTTAATTATTTATGTAAAAAAAAAACCAATGGAACCCCACGCTTCTGATATCATCAAAAGCGCTCATCGCTAAGTAAGCCATACTTTCTTGAGCTACAGGAAAATATTTTTTCATTAATTTTATTGGAAGAAAGGTTGAATGTTTGTAAAATTACTAAGTAATAATTATATGACTCAGTCTCCGAAGTTTAAATTTAGACATAGTATGGAGTCAATAAAATATTTTTTAACTATTAAAATATTTAGACCGCCGGCGCCTCAGAGCACAACGTGTGACTAAAAACACGACAGTTGTGAGCTAGATTTCCAGTTGCGGGAATAATATTTTATTTCCTCGCTTTGGTAACCAGGCTGATATTGGAACAAGAAAATAATGTGGAAACTATGTTTACTAGAGACCGATTACTAAAAATGGATGTGACGGATGATAGACGTATTACTGCCGGTAACAGAGTTAGACCTTAGCAGCATTGATGAGATGGCGAAACGTCACCACAGCTACACTTTTGACTGTACACAGTTCAGAGTTGGTACCGACGCTGTTATGCGGCAGTGAAACGTAGGTATTACAGATAAAGAATGAGAGAAGGGAGAATGCTGTGGAGATGTAATGCTCTTCGTGGGTTTAAAAAATATACAATAAATCTAGCAAAAATGGTTGCATTTACAACCAACAAAACTCACAAAAAAAAATAAACATCCCATTTATTACCTTCTAAATACTTCCTCAAAACAGCTTCAAATCCCCTTTCCCTCTGGGCAGCATGATACTGACTGGACGTTATCAATACGTGTCCCAATATATATAATACATCCAATCTCCTTTCTCTTCGAGCTACCACCTCTATTCTATTGATAGAGGGTAAGTCATCTGGTATTATGCGAAGGCAGGCGAAACCGGGATATGGTTGTAGTTGTATCAAGGCATAAACTAGGAAAAGACCTGCTATGGACTCCTGAAAGTTTTCATTTAAAATTGTAAATTTGAAAGGTAGTGAGGGTGGTCAAGTATGTGGACCCTCACTTTCATGCAAAAACAACTGAACAGATTTAGATGAAACTTTGCAGTAATGGAGCTTATACATAAGAATAACACATTACCATTTGGCAAGATAGAATGCTATTTGTGAAATATTTTCTCAGGAAAAAAAAAACTTATTAGAAAACATATAAAAATTTGAATGTAGCGGATCTTTTTTTTCTTTAAGGAGTGCTAGGTTCAAATTTATCACATAATATAAATTTCTTAGAATATACGGTTATTAAACACAATATTATTAAAATAACAACACTTGCTAATTTATGCTGTAAAAATATGCAATCCTAAATTGTTAACAGATCTTTGATGGTTAAGTTTATTATTAGACTCAATTAGGCTCATTAAGGTTTTCTTTAAAATTTTCAACAAAGTTACATGCATAAATTAATTTGTTATTGTACATATTTAACTATTATTTTGTGATTAAAGAAATTTTAAATTTAATCAACTCATTTGAAGACATAAGATTGAAAAAAACAAGGGTTTCAAAAAATATTGTGTAGTAAAAGGGGACATGTGAATGTCCATACATAAGAATTTATGTTGTATTATAATATTATAAATTATTCTATTTTTCTTAAAGCCTAGTTCAAACATATTATGTTATGTTTTAATATTTTATATGAATTTAAAAATCAAATTTTGCCCTAAGCATCACAGATTCAAGAATTCATGTTACACAAAACTTATTGAACTACAAACTTGTGGGATATGTCCAAGCATGTAATTGGCGAAAAAATGAAAAAATCTCATAATACTTTTATTTGGATCTTACCTCTATATTACTTGTATCTTTAACCATATAATGTTTGGCTATATGTATTACTTCCTCAGTTAATTCAGCTATTTCTGCACCAGAAGTTCTTCCCCTGTAGTAATTGTTATTGTTAATTAAAAAAAATAAATTTAAAAAAAAACAGTACCTTTGAAGTCTATAAAATAATATAAATAATGAAATAACATTACAATTTATTTATTAATTATGTAATTTATAGAATTACATGTAACTTTAATAAGTGACAATTTCATATTACTTACGTATAAATCAAACCAAAGTTAAAATCTTTCCAAAAGTTGCAAAAAGTCTGATAGTCTAAAGTCTGCAGCTGTAAGCATTTATGTATAAGTTCGTCACAGTCATTTGCAAATCCATCAGCTATATGCACCTTGAAAATATGATGAGCGTAACCTAAAATTATTTTTTTTTTGTTTTACAAAACTTTAATTGTACGTTTTAAGTTAAATAAAGAGCAAATAAAAACATTTAAGAAATAATAATTATCTTAGTTCAACGATGCCATACAACATCATATTGCTAGTTTTTTTTTTAAATATGTTATTATTAATAAATAAATTCTTTTTTAGAAACTTACGAGACATCTTTTATTTGATTTTCATCCAAATTAGTAGTGAAGAATTTTATTAGTAGTTGGTGTTGAATTTTAGAACACTACGATTATTATGGTAGTAAAAAAGCATGGATAATTTGGATAATATTGATTTATTAATAGAATAATAAAATAAAAATAATAGCGACATTTCAAGGTTAACCGTCAATTAAATGTCATTGTCAAATGGCAATAATACAATACAGTATGACAGTAACGTTACGTTATAAAATCTAAATCTGTTCAATTTAATAGTTTTCTTATTCTAACATATAATATTTAAAACTTATTTATTCTAGTAAAATTGATTACAGAACTGAATATTTTAATAATACATTTTATTAGTTCTGTATATAAAAAATAATATTACAAATATGTTAAAAATAATAATTCAATTAGTTTCACGCTGTATCCCGCATACAGCAAGATAGACAGAGGGTAGAACTAATGTAAAACAATCCGTTACTCATTTTCGTGTTCAGTGTTGGAACTTAATGCTGGGTCTTTTTGCGAGAGCGAAGAAAAGAAAACAATAATAATTCATTCTCTCGAGTGGGGATTGAACCCACAACCGGTCGTCGCGTTACAGTCGTGCCCTAGCGATAGTCTTCTAAATTTATCAATATACTATAAAAAAATTGTATGGTAATGGCATCGTAAAGTTTTAAATAATATTCAAAACAATATGTATATGAATTTAAAAGATAAGATAAAATAATAATTAGTAAACTTTTGTATTATTCTCACTACTCATTAAATATAAGAAAACTATTAAATCTGTAATATATTTTATAACTTTAAATAAAAAACAGATCACGATTTAATTATTTATTTATTATCTACATAAAATAAATCCCGTTAACAAAACAACACTGCAGGTAACCAATGAAACACTGTTGAAGGCTTACAATTATTTAATTACGATTTTCCTTGAACATTTCCCGCTCGCAGGAACATTGGAATCGATAGCGTTATGCAGTAATGACTACTAACAGATAAACTAAATAGGACAGCGTTTATAGGGGCGTCTTCTCGATTAGTTTGTACCAGTGTCCGCATTCACAGCGTCGGGGATGATCCTGATAAAAAAAAAAAACATTTCTACAAAAAGTCTATTAAAAAATAATATATATTTTTTTTTCACTTCACGCAGTATCTCGTAATAAGGCAGGACTGGCAGAGGGAACCTAGTGATAAGACACTCTATTCCCCACTTTCCTCCCAATTTTCTAATAAAGTGACAGATAATATTTCACCTTACATTTTATGAGGTTAGCCGTTTTTTAATATTTTTAAATGTATTTTTTAAAAGAATTTATATTCGATAAAATAAAATTTATTCCACTTGTATAATAAAAGTATATATATCGTATTTACACTTCACTTAAAATATACACTTTAATACCCAATGGTATTGAACCCACTGCCGCGGCTTTTTTTACTTTTGTCTTACTTACTAATGTATTGATTTCGATAAAAGTTTGATAAATATACTAAAATGTGCATTGTTAAATAGTATTCAATTTAATTACAATTTATGGTTCACAATTTTGGACATAGTGGCTCTTCCACATAAAAGGTAGATAAATACTGTCATGGACCTTACTTACAATTATTCAAGACAAACATTCCTACAGTATATCATGTTTGTGCAACTCCAATGGTTTAGGCAACATACTCCAAGATAGACAAGCTATCATTGGCCTTTTTTTTACGACCATTATATTACAACCCAAATTACATAAGATCATTACAAATTGTAGTCTATATGTTATTCTGGTGTATAACCTATATTACTGTAAAATTTGATCTAACTCCGTAAGTAACAAGCAATACATTCATAAGTACAAATTTTCGCATTTATAATATTAGTAGGATATAGTCTATTATTATTTATTTCATATATTTCGTATGGAGATAATATCATTATTTAACATTTTGATTACAATCTTTTAACGGGGCAAAGTGTGGCATTTTATTCTGCCACTCAGCCGCAATGCCTCCAGAATTCAGCGGATATTGGGAATCAGAGTGTCTTAACAATAGGTTTCCGGGTTCCTAATGCTTACTCTGTTATTATTGGGATAAAGCGTGTAATTATATTTATGTACTGCCAAAAAATATATTTAGCTTAAAAAAATTACCTTGTGAACCCAAAGCCAATTGACTGCTGTGGCATGCTCTTCACCTATAAATATAGAATATTTGTTAGAATACTTTACTTTGTTCATAACTTTTGTGTTTTATACAAAAAATAATTCTTATAGTAAAGAAGTTAAATTAAAGTATATATGTGGTGCAGGGGCACGGAATGTGACTGTAAAATTGAATGGTTGTGGATTCGAACCCCACTTGAGGAGGATAAAATATTTACTTACCTTTATATTTTCATTTCTTCCCTCTGTAAGTGGGAAATGGTGTATCTTAATACTAGGATCTGCCTACCCTACTGTGTACGGGATACAGTGTGAAGCTGATTTCTAATTTTTTTAAATAAATACGTATATATTATATGATATAGCAAGGTTGACCTTGCTATATCATAATTTAATTATTTTGTTCCTGAGAATAATTTCTCAGGAACAAAATAATTAAAAGTATGAAAAATCTTAAAATTAAATCTGTGTTGCCATCTGTGTCTAACTTCAGGGTGCCCACAACTTGTTAATTATACTATACTAGATTCTAAAACATGCTAATAATATCTAAGAAGAATTAAAAGCATATTTTGTTATATATGAAGAAATTCTGCATTAGTAGTGCATAAATTTGGTTGTATGGATATGAATAGTATTTTTTGCTCAATTTATAAACATAACTATTGTACTTGTAACTGTTGTAAAGGAGAGTATTTTAAAAAGTTTTTTTTAAATGAGTAAACAAAAAGTAGTAAATGAAATTTGATTTAATAAAGAGGCTATAGTGACCCAGTGGGACTGTGTCTAAACATTTAGTAATTGGGTTGTTATATATGAAACCCTGTTTACCAAGTTCTGTGTATGTATTTACTTGAAACTTACCCCTACATTACTTACATATACAACCTACAATACGGGCATCAAAGCAAGACGGTACTAGTGTGGGATTCTCGCGGGTACCAGCAGCTTTCTTTAATACCTTCATGTTGAATGGATCATCATTGCCAGCTTGCATGGCTAATAATTCCTTCTTTTCCAAACCAGTTGCATGATCCATGGGATCAGGCATCACTGTTAAATAATATTTAAAGTCAGAAGTAACATAATTTAAAGGTATTATGCAAGTCAAAAATATTATAGAGAAAAGAGTAGGGATCAAAAGTCAGTAGTATCATCAGTTTTTTAATTGTAAAAATATTACATTATTTGTTCTGAAGTAAAGAATTTTAAGTAAAAATGGTGTTATACTTATTTACACTGAAGTTGCGTACATTTAAGTTTTGGTAACATAACATGTTTAATGCTTCATAATTCATATGTTTCATGTTCATTTGAAAAACAACCTAGTTACCACATTTTAATAAAAACAATTAATCATTATTTTTATAAATTTATTAATTTAGTGGAAGTTACTTGTTAAAAAATATTTTTTAAGAAAATGTCTCAAAGATTAGTATTTATACATTTATAGAAAAAAGACACAAAATAAATTTATATTTTTATCAAAATGTAGACAGACATATAAGATATTTTATAACCTAAAACCTTATTTAAGGAAATCATAAATGTATAATAAATGACACAAACTTTAGTGTTTTAGAATATTAAAATGTCTTAGAGTATTAAAATTTAAATGTACTACTGGTTTATTATTCGGTTACCCATAAGTAAGTCATATGTTTTTCATTTATTTAATCAATAAGTGTGCCTTTTATGTTGACATTCAAAGTCGTAGGAGCTATTTTTTTTTTATATTTAAAAGAAAATGCTTAAAGTATAGAAGAATAATTTTAAATATTATAATATAGTATAATAAGTTTCCTAAGGCACATAGGGAAAATTTAAGATTCTTTTGACATTACGTAACGAAACAATGACAGATAAGGCAAGTTATTTAACTTATTATAAATTATTTCTTACTTTTGTCTGCGAATCCCCTTCGGGCAGTGGATAAAAGAGCACTTTTAAAGGCATTTGCCCGGATAATTTGCCTGCACAAGGAAGCCATTTCACTTTTCTCACTAGACCGCTTCTCACGATAGCAAGTGGGGTTTGAGAGATTGTTAGTGTTGTCATATGAAATATTATTTCATGAAACATCGACAAATACCGGTTTCTTTTTACAATTATGGATTTGCAAAATGTATAATAATTAAATTATTATTTACTAACTAATATGATATATAAATCTACAGGACGATTGGTAAATAGACAAACTAATAAAAATGCTAGAGGAGGATCAATCAGTCTGTATATGATGCCCAGTCATATTTGGGATATATTTTTTGTTTTCCTAACAACTTTAATATTAAAGTTAAATTATATGTAGCTTATTGCAGACTTAAAAATTACCTTTATTTCAAGAGAAATCTTAATTTATTCATGTCAAAACGGATTGTTTAATTTAATAACAGAATATATTGTGACATAATATTCTAAATAATAACTAAAACTTTAAAACAATAACCTTTATTTTGATAATATTACAATCATTTTATAATTTATGGATTTTTACAACTATATTTATTACAAACATTTTTTTTTTCAATATGATCAAAAATTATCTATATTAAAAAGAACTATTAATATTGCTTGTATTTACAGTGCCACTATTTCATATAAAAAATTGTAAGTTTCAAAAATTACATAATTTTGATTAGGTGCGAATAAGTAAATATTAAGAGTTATATAAACATTACCAAGACAAAAGTTGTATACGATAACAATAACGTTAGAAAAGGGAAAATTATTTTAAGTATTATTTAATAAGATATAAAATTTATAATTTTTATATATATTTTTTCTTATCACCATTTTAAATACTTTTCTTGGTACTTTGTTGTTACTTTTTTAAAAATGGATTCACTTCTAGCCACCATGGTTGTTATCATCTGAAAAATAAAAGAGAGTGAGAGAAACTTATATTAAATTATACCCTAATTAACAGGCTATTATAACAATATGTTAAATTATCTGTAACAAATATTGTATATAGTTGCAAATACTTACTAGTATTGTAAATTTTATTTTCCGACGAACTTTATGTATTTTTTTAACGCATAATATAAACGATGATATTACACTTGAAGGAAATCAATTTCTCGTTCGACCACTTCTTTGTATGAAGCAACCTTTGAACGAATTTAATCGCACATCTATTTCACCTTCTTCAAGCTGCAATTATTGAAAAAAATTATTGATAATTATAATTATTGTACTAAATATCAAAATTGCTGCAACAAAGTCTAAAATTTTATTTTCAAGAAAAGCATTTAATTCTCTGCAATGTAACTGAGTAATATTGTTTGAAAATATGATAATAATAATTAGCTATTTCAGTAGATTTCTACCGGGTCTAATTGATATATTTCTCTATAACATGATGGAGATACACATTCTCGGATACATCGAGTTCGAGCGAGGCCGTTGATTTGGTTGCAGGCACTACTTTGTTCACATGCAGTTTCATATTCACGAAAAGTCATTTCCTGAAAGTACTTTGAATTAGTGCTTGTTATATTCAGTTAAAATGTAAACTTTAGCTCACCGTACTATAGTAAAAACATAAGAAGTAATAAATATATCTTCAAATTGTATAATAAAATACGTAAAGCAAATTGGTGCGTAAATTAATAGTTTTCTCGTAGTTTGAATTTATTTTACGTACATTTTTAGGAGAATCTTTATATTGATATTCTTTAAAAGTAAATGTAACTCCTGTTTTGTCCCCACAACATTTTTCCAAAAATCCTACTACTAAAATAAAGTTTAACAAGAATGATACGAACGATTTTGTCATTTTTATTTGTACTTCTGAAGTTATGTTACAAGTCAGATTCAGTAGAGTGAAAATCGATAATTACTTGTTGGTGTATTATTTATAAATTGCGCATGTCACTACAAATTTTACGAATGGTATTGCTACCAGGAAAAACATTGCATCATAATATCAAATTAATATAATCTCCAAACTTATCATTAAATACAATTAACTAAATAATAGACATTATTTAGTTAACTGTATTATTAGTATGACAATTTGATTATATGACCCAATTGAAATCGTTTAATTTTGAATCAAAACTTTTATTTTTACAATATTAAAACCGCAAAAGTACATTAAGAGGATAATTGAAGAATGAATAAATTTATATAAAACCCATAAATTCCATTCGATTTAAACTGCCCACATCGGTTTTACATCACTAGTAAAGCCCCTATAAAGACAATGAAATAAGAAATGTCAAACGAATTTGAAGTTTTCTGCCAAACGTAGCAAATTAACAATAGCTGTTTGCATAAGTATGCATCCGCAGAATTTGTGAATTCCAGTAAGGAATCTTACATATTTTTGAAATCCATCAACTTATTCGCGGTCTCTCTTTTTGTTTTTGTGTTTACAAGTGTCTGTTTAATCGCAAAATTGTGTGTAGTGTTTAAAAAAGCCTTGGATTTATTTTATAATTTCGTGGCGTAAGAGATCAAGATTCCTCCGATTTTGTAAGTATTGTTTATTAAATATTTTTTTAATTATGGGTAATTTTAATATGTGATTTTAAAAAAACCATCCCTTAAGTGCCATTTGCAGACCCATATAACAAATAAATGCAACATGCTTTTAAAAATAATAAGTAAGTAGCTAATTAAACAAAAATAAATAATTAAAATTTACTAATTTAATTTTATAATAGATTGTACTATATTTATTGCATATTTTTCTCTTTTTCGTTACTTATTATTTACTATCAATAAATATTTGAAAGATTTATGTTAATCTAAAATTTACCTTTAATTGAAATACACATATATAAAAAAATATATAAAATATATATTGTTACTAAATATTAGGGTATAGTATAGTGACCCTTGAGTTTAAGTGCATACTCGGTGCAGGAGTACTGAAAGTAAAATAGTGAATTTTACAATTCATACTGTGCTGGTAATTTATAAAGTCTCTTTTCCTGTGAAATATTTTATTGTTACGTGAAACATTCAAGCCAACTTAGAAGTAAATAGAATCAGCTAAAGATGATTTTGCAACAGTGTTACTTTTTTTCTGTTTTAAGACAGTTTTTATTTTGTGTTAATGAGGTGTGTTAGTCATAAATCTTTATCCAGATTTATACAATATATTATGTATTGCTAGCCAGTATTACTTTGTTCTTAATTTACAAGGACAATTATAAAAATATTAATAGTGAAATATAGATAAAATAGATGAACAATAAAGATTTTAGGTCTATAAAAAATATATAAACACACACCCACAATTTATCTTTTATAAAATAATATTAAGATATTAAAAATATCAGGGAATTGAGTTTTGCAGTAAATTTTAATAATCAGTGATTTATAAATTATAAATTTGTGAGATCACTTAACTATAGATAAAATGTCTGTTTTGATAAGAAAAACTTAGATAATATTTACATATAAAAATGGCTCTATCAAATATATCTTCACTGAATTTAAATAAAAAAAATACTTTATTATAGCTAAATAAATAGGTAATTTTTTTAAATTTTAGCATAGTAATGTTTGAAATATAAAAAAAATGTCTTCAACTGAACAAAGCCCCTAATACTTACCAGACATGCTAAGGAATTAAAAAAAAATGACTTCACACTTTATCCCACAGACAGCAGGGTAGATTTAGGGAACATAGTGTTTATACCCTCTGGTCCCCACTTTCTGCCAAACTTTTGCAAAGCATTGCATGTTGAGTGGTGAAAGTCAATGCTGGGCTCTTGCTTTTTTTTAATTTAACAGATTTTCACATCAATTCCTACTCAAGGAAGGGACATAATTAATATTTTCATTTCCCTCGCTCTGGTAATGAGGCAAAGCATGGTGTCTCTTAATGGGAACAAAGTGTTTAACACTAAGTTCTCAGGTGCCCTTTGGTTATGTTGCTATGTGAATGGTAGAGTGTGAAGATAATAAAAAATATATTATATAACAAATCTTAGATAATAAAATGATGTTCAGTCATTAAAATGAAAATACTAAATATTTCATTACTCCGAGTGGAAATCGAGCCCAAAATCTGTTGCGTTTGCAGTCACACACTCGTTTCTTGGCCTTAACTTCATAAATTCACGAAACTGTCATATTTTTAAAGGTCCTCTTTATGTGCCCAATATATAGGGATGATTCCCTCCTCAGTCCCACGTCCCACTCTCCGCCGCC
>DWAE01000666.1:0-14299 GCA_018237945.1 Heliconius sapho
TTTAATCATATGATAATTTTTTTTTAATAATATAAATAAAAATTTAATTAATTTTTATCTATTTGTCCATTGACATATTTAAACTGGCAGTGTTTAATACACTACTTTACAATAAATATAAAAATGTCACAATTAAAATACTTTTTTTTACTTATGATTCTTTTGTATTTTATTTTAAATGATTCATTATTGACTAATTCACCACACCTCTCTCTTTGACTTGGTTATAAAAAGCGCGGGAAAACTGACGTTTACCTTTTTTCACTAAGACCACAGATTATACATAATTGGTCTTTTATATCTTGTTCCAATAATCAACATTATTTTACATTTACTAAATTTATTGTTTAAAAGATCTTTATTTGTAGCATTCGAGGATATTAACAATAGATATTTTACAAGCAAGTATGGTATTCAAATCGTTCTATAAAGTTTTATTACACTAATCCCCAAAAAACAAATATTTTATTTTTCTAAATAATAATCAGCTTCACGCTTTATCCCGCACACAACATTTTAGGCAGAGTGAACGTATTGTTAAGACACTCCGTTCCCCACTTTCTGCAGAATTCTGGAGGCATTGCGTGTTAAGTTGCAGAACTCAACGCCGCGCTTTACCTCGATTTGTCAAAATATTATATTGTATTTGCATCACCTATAATTTATTTAGCTACATTGCTTGGACAGTTAATAAACAACAAATCAATCTTAATTGCATTATAAACAACTAAGAAAATATATAAATACTTCCTTTTACTCCTATAAAAAAAATATTGATTAAGATAATTTAATAATTTAACCTAAACGTATGAAATGTTGATTTTCTATATTCATTTCATAATAAATTAATTAAGGCGGAAACTAAAAATCTTGTAAATTGCAGACTTGACTAATTATCACATGGCTATATACAAATAGGTAGTATAAAATAATTGTTATATTAATTACAAGAAATAATCACTGTCCTTAAAATTAATGCCTGAATACTTTTTTGGTAAAAAAACATATTTATCATATAGTTAAGTTATTTTTAGTTGAAATGAAAATGCTTATCATGGATATAAATATAATATATTTAAAAACTAAATCAGTATGAAGATTAGTATGTAATCTTAAAGCCTAAACTAATTATGTAATTTATACAACGTTTTAAACAATATTTCTTTATTAAATAACGTGGTTTTTTGTCTTAATTTATGCAAACATCTAAAAGTAAACTGGGTTTGATCTCGATAGGGATTGATCCTAATTGCCGTTTAGTGCGGCGTTAAGCTCCGCCACTCGACATGAAATATCTCCAAAATGTACAGAAAGCATAGAATGGGGATATATACCACTAGATTATCTCGGCCTATAAGGCAGAATATAAATGAACATCAGATCTAACAAAAGATATTTTAAAAAGCTTAATTTTTTTATCGTTCAACGATATTTATTAAAACGACATGTTCGCCCCTAACTAATATTTGTGGTAAAAATCGACTACATTCTAAAATACCGCCGCCTATTGGAGTCTCAGTGACGACTGGCACAGCTGATATGGCGGCTGCTGAGTTTTTAGGTACCGGTGTTCCTGTGAAATTTATATAAAAAATAATTTTAAATACATTGGGATATTTTTAACCGATTTCAAAAAAGAGGTACTCAATTCAGTTGGTATATTTAAGTAGCGATATCACGATATTTACCACTATCATACATGATTTATCACTATCGTTGTACTTATTGAATGACGAAACTGAGATTATTTTTATTACGTGTCTATTTAAAAACATTTGTAGGAAACGTAATGAATAAATTTAGTTTAAAAAAAACAATTTGGCTATAAATTTAATAACATTTTAGCTTCACACTGTGTCCAAGCGGGATAGTCACAGAGAACGGAGCATCAAATTAGATTAGATTAAAAACATTTTAATACAAAACTCACCTAATTCCGGTGGTATTTTTCTCTTTTTAGGCGTTTTTCTTTTCCAAATTTCTAGTACATCAGACAGTGCTAGGTTCCACTGCTTGTCGAATGCCACCAGAGTCGCATGTAGAACCCCACGTATACCTTTTTCATTGCGCGTTATTACCTGTTAAATAATATTAACTATAATATGTTTTGAAACCGTCCGCGACGCAAGAGCCGTGTGACTGTAAATGCGACGGTTGTAGGATCGATTCCGCCAAGGTGCCACCGCGCTTTGCCTTGTTAAACGAGAAAAAATAATATATATTTTTTTAATTCCCCGCTCTGGTAACGAGGCAAAGCGCGGTGTTGAGTTCCGCTACTCAACACGCAAATCCTAGATAATTCTATCTATTCTATATGTATAAAAATATAGGTATGATGTCATTCTATATAAAATCATAAAGCTTTAATCAATTTGGATCTTTGGAGTTTTTGAATTGTTTTTTTGTAATTTATAAGAGAAACAACAAAAACATTTTTTATTTCCATAAGTGCAAATACTCGATACGGATGAACGTCTTTTTTAGTGGACTCTTGACTTAAACAAACAGAAACAAAAACAACATATTATTATCGTTATATTATAACAACATTTTCCTTCGCTGCATTTTCTTTGTTTAAAAAACATTTTCTTTGCTAGTCTCATTGGAACGGGGATAGCATAAAGTTTACTTTAACTGCAATCCGAATCTATAACCTATTTAGAAATAAAAAAAATAATATAAGTTTAAATATTTCTTTCTTGTTGTTTCAGGGTTGGTGAATGAACTGTGAATTCTACCAAATGTGTTCAAATGCAATACTGCCTTCCACATTATATATTAATATTTTAAGAAAAGTAAGTCAAATTTTATTTTAGGTTAATCTTATTATAACCTCAAAACGTAGATATATCTTACTTTCACTATCACTTTGCTATTTCACTAACTTTATATAGGAGTCTCTTTTTTATTACAAGAATCTATATTATCTATATTACCTACATTTTGCAAGGTGGGCAGAAAATATTTACTAATATTTTTCGCCCATTTCGATATAGTGCAGTGCAGTGATAATGTATTATATTAATTAAAAATACAATTGAGAAAATTAAATACTTTAATATCGTTCGTTAGAATTCTGAATACATTCGAACTTATCATGTAGAATTCTACTATAAATATAAATAAATAATGCATAGACTATGTAAAAGTGAACCAGTTCAAGTTATTTTGGGAGAATCATCTACCTCGTTGTAGGTAAATAAAATATAAATAGTGACATTTAAATCTGGCCTTGAATTACTTAATGGACATTGAATGCACCAGTTTTAGCCGCTAAGAATCTAGTATAGACGAGGGACAACAATGTTCCCAGAGCAGTGTGAACTTTTCGTTAAATTACCTATATACCGACATACGTGCATACTACTATATAAACTTATTAAAACCCGTTTATAAATATTAAGTCGTATCGCAAAGGCACAAGCGTAAATGCGGCAGTTTGTGGGTTCTATTCTCACTCCAGAGGTAATGAAATATTTAATATTTGCGTTTTCTCGCTCTGGTAACGAGGCACAATGCGATGTTTTCCACCACTCTAAACGCAATGCCTCCAGAATTCAGCGGAAAGTAGTGAATGTAACGGACATAATGAGAACAGTTTTCTTAAAACAAGGTTCCCAAGTTCCCTCTGCCTGTCACGCTATGTGAGATTAATAAAAAGTTTGAAATTATTCCATAATAAAATATAATTATGAAGTTGGAGCTAGGTATATTTCCATTTGCCCTTCACCGGATAATTTTAAAATATTAATATAATGAAGTGTTATCTATGCATAAAAATAATTAGTATGTTGTTTTAAAATACAAGTTTCAAGACATTTTGTAGCCAGAATCTAAGGTTGCATTTTAAACTAATCTCTTGATTTTATTATATAGTTTTGTTTATTAACTCCGACCATATAAAAAGGCTAAGCTGAAAAAACTATAGCACATAAATTATCTAATTCGGCAAAAACAAACTAATAATATTGCCATTTGGGATGTACAACTTATCAAAGCCCTTTAAATTGAGCCCCAAAAAAAAATTCTACCGTACCAGACTCGTCACATCACAAAACCTACTAAATTCCATTGACATTTTCAACAGTCCAGATATCGTCCCGAAATATATAAAAAATCTCCTAGAATAAACGGTGAAGGACATCACCCGCGTCCAACTGACCTATAATCCAATCAATCCTACACACTAACACCCGCATGTACGCACAAGAGGTAGATACAAACATACATACGCTCGTATCTCGCGACCTCGACAGCGGCCGCCTCAATTCGTAAGTACTCAGCCAAGGTCCCACCGAAAACGTATCTCATATAAATATAGACTGAATTTTTCCACTGTATGTGATATTTTGGACACAGTCAGTTGAGGAAGATCAGTTAAACATGTGAAGGTTGTGATAGTTTAGTACCAAGAATCATATACTAAATGGAGCAAAATTGTTAATATAGAATGTATTTAGAAATCTATATCTATACTTATAATAAAATCGTAACTGATCGGTGTCTGTACATGAAGGATATATGAGAAAAACTATTACTATTGGACACATTTACTAGTGTAATAGAACCCAAAATAATGTTTTTTTTTGTCTGTTTATCTGTTTGCCTGTGCGTTGGTTCACGTTAATCTCACAATTTAACCGATTTAAACGCAGTTTTTACCACTGGATTCTAAGCTTTGCTGTTTTATTTCAATCGGTTCAGAAATAAAAAAGTTATGTCAATATAACGAGTTGTATGCGACAATATTGCTATAAAATAAGTGTTTCATTGAATTGGTTGAAACATTAATAATCAATGTATGGATATTGTCTTCAAAATAATAATGTTATTAGATCACGAAAGAAAATCATCAGATTCACAGATAAATTAAGCAGAACTTGTAAAGAATGGAGTGTAACACTAGATGTTTTCTGCCTATGCGGGAAAAAGCGTGAAAAGAATAATTTGGGCAGGAAGGGCCTGAATGGGTTGGTCGTTTATTCAAATTTCAATTCCATTTATTCAATATACACCCACTTTAGTTAGCCGAGCGAAGCTAATAAAAGTTAATAATTTACTCTAGAATTGCTTAGCTATATAAATAAAATAACAGTATCTTTAGTAATCATCAAAAATTTATAAAAACACACATAGTGTGGCAAGGTCCAAAAAAGGGCACCCGCATATGGTCGGCGAGGTGATATAAAAATGGCGTACTGTTTTCCGGGTGGAAAGTTGTTCTGAACAAGGTCGGTGGCGAGGGCGCTCCACTCGGCGTGGTGGCGTCGCATCTACTGTCGTTCATAAGAATTATATATTGCGTTTTAAATTTTAAATAGTTTATGTTATATAATATTTGCTTTATTTCTATCAACCACACTGTTAGGAGGAGATAGAGACAAAATAATTATAAATGAAGTTCTCGACGTTCTGTCTGTATTAAACTTTTTTGTGATTTTAAGGTATATTTACTTGTCGGTTTCGTTGAATTGCAGCTATGAAACTGATGGAAACGTCCAATAACATAATATAGAACAAGAATTACAACTAGTTAGAAATTGTCTTATAAAAATCAGTCTTTTAATAAAATTTACAAGCAAATCATATATCATAAGTATTTTGAGTTGGTTTCCTTCTATTTTCTTATAATAAGTTAGCAACGTTCTATTTCTAATGTGATCAATTTCTATTTCCATCTTAAATATACATCCTCAATTCCTGGTAATTTTACATTAACTGTTATTTTAAGAGTTGTAAGGTAAAGTCACTTTAGAGGAATTCTCTTTGTGTAGGTTTCAAGGTAAGTTTTAATGGAATGGGTGCGTAAGCTTGTCATATAAAAACGTTTTTAAGATAATACTGTTTTTTTTTCGAATTTTTCTTTATTGTTGTGCATCTACCGCATTTATCATGTAAAGTAGGCAAGGAGAACGCAATGCCTTTAACCAAATCCTTGCCCATTTAAAAACATTATATTGAAAGAGGAAATCGCCTCAATCAAACGCTACTCTTAATCAAATGAATGAAAGAAACAATTATTTTTTAAATATAAGAAAACCCCCTAACGTCTAACCTACAATTATGTATCTCTACATAACTGCACCACTATAGCATTTCTTGTATACTAAACAAATGTATTAACGTACTGTCAATGTAAGATTAATTGCATCGCTTTCAAATCACCAGCATCCTGGTGCTACAGTACAGAGCATTCAAAAATCCTGTTTCCACCACATTTTGTGCATGTCTTACACACGTCGCCTATGACCTTTACGCCATCAGACACGTCCCTTCACCAGTCACCTGCACATTGTACACAAATTGAGTATCTCCCGCCGTTGATTGTAAAATTGCATCTCAATGCTCTTCCTACATGTTCCCACATCAATGCAACCTCGGGATGGAGCTGACGTAACGTCGAGCTATAAATATTCTCGTATTAACCATGGAATTTATTAATGCCATTGCATTTGATTTTGCTATGTGAATTTCTAGAATGTTCTACACGTAAATTGTTAGTAGAAGTGTTTGTCATAGTTATATTAGACATCTTTAAGTATTATGTTTTGTTTAATGTTAATAAATTATGAATATAATGAAATTTCTTCAAAAGATTATTAACCAGCACCACTATGATATTTTTCGATTTATGTGATTGATTAAAGAACTTACATTCTGATATGTTCTCCTCATATATTTTTTATATTACTAAAAGTGCGGACAATACCTTAAAATATTATAATATTATTCAATGTGCGGCGTAGGGTATCGCCACATAACATGTACTACCTATATCTGTTTAGGCTTTCCACCCACAATGAACAAGACATACCATTTGTACCACATAAAAAAGAAAACAAATAATTGTGTTTTAAAATGTAGAAATGTTTCATCATTTAATTAAACGATTTGTAAATCTAAATTGAATATTTTCCGATGTCGCCACTAGGAAGTGTAGTTGTTTGTTATTGATGTTAACCAACAGAGGACATTTACTATCGTGAGGTCAATGCTGATTATGCCTAGTATCGATACTTGATAGATAAATAGAAATCTAAAGTTTTATATATTCATATGTAAACTGTTTTTTATTAAAAGCCTATTAGTATTCGATTGCACGCAAGAGCTGTAGTGTATTACGTAGATGCTTTATCAGTCCTGAAAAAAAAAAATCTAAAATAGCCGTAATAAAATAATTTGGTCTTTGCACTCAGTTCAGTCTTTGACTTTAACATAATTTATATAATAATATTTTATCTTTTAACCGGTTCAATCGTGTAAGTATATAAGTCTGTAGTCATAGGTTTTACAGACTATAAGAAAGGGGAAAATTAAATTATGTATTTTATTTGCAATTTCTTTGCGTCTGTAACTGTTATGTAACGTACAAAGTGCTTTTTGTACCAATTTTTTTGTGTCACGCTTTGTCCTGCGTATAACAGGATAGATGGAGAAACTGGTGTTCAAACACTCCATTTGCGCTTTCCGCCCGAACTCAAATCACTGTATGTTACGTAATATATACGTTAACACAACGCCACGCTGGGTCTTACCAGAACTGGGACGCTTTCATCATAATGAATATAATATTTTTTCGAACTTTAATACTTCTTCAATTCTTACATTTTATACGACCGATATTAACAAAATATACACGATAGAAAATGCTAAACGATCTAATCTCGTACAATTACATAACCGGCGGTCTGATTAACTGTTATATCACATCGCATAATTTGCTTGGTCACTGGACCGCGCCCAGCGCCCTTCGCCTTGGCACTTTGAGCCAAATATGTCAACTAGGGCTGTGAATTTATAATATAAATAGGAAAAAACGTTTTAAGAATTGTAGCGGTTCCAGATTCTGTCTTGGGGAAAAGTGATGTAAAAAAAATATAAATACCAATAGTTTATAGTTTCTACTTGTCCATTTGCGGTGTCACAGATAACACTATAAAATATGTTTTACGTCACTATGCTTGTAACAATAACGTTTAGTTTACTTTGTACCTAAAGCAGTTGAGTCTTCAGAATCTCGCTCAGGATATTTAAGGGCTAAGAATCGGGACGTCTGGCAACGCTAACTTACACTACTATGTGAACGTTGAAGAACAACTAGCATGCATGCATAAAATACAAAATAACACAGTGTTATATACATGCGAGTTAGAATCAAGTATGGCCTCTATAAGTAGCCGTGACTACTTTCGATTTAACATTTTGAGTCATGATGGTTTTAAGCAATAGTCTAATTATGCATAGTTACATATCTGTGGACATAATAAGATTTTTTAAATCTTTAAAGACTAGTAGTATAAATTTTATATTTTACAATTTAATAATTTTTTTCTTAATTATCTTCTTAGGAAGTAAAACAAACTAAGTAAATCAAACCTCATTTAATTGCCTAATTGATGGACTATTATTAGTGAAGATCCTTTGAAGAATGAAGACTTCTTACTAGATTCTCCATCTCCATATCGCCTCTATATAATTAAATATTTATTATATTTAAAATAAATATTAAATATTAGTGAAGCAAACACAACCTTAAATAAGAATTTAACATTGAACACACAAACACATGACAAACAATTATTTTAATTTAACAAAAATATTTATATAAAAAACTACGACATCCCTGTAAAATATCATTTACAACTATTTCAGATGGCATTTTATTTTGGTACAATCTTATAAATTCATGGGTAGGGAACTAGGATTGATCGAATGATTCTTTTAAAATAATAGTATCAGTACAAGGCTTTTTCTTGTAGTTTCACTCTGTATCTCGCACATAGCAGAGTAAGCATCTCTGCCTACCCTAACCTGGGAACATAGTGTTCCCATTGCGACAATTCCGTTCTCTATTTCTGCCGAATCCTGGAGGCATACTTCCAATCATCATCCAAAAAGTCATCTATCCAATCCAGCAACTTCCACACTACTAATATTATAAAACTGAAGATTTATAAAAGAATAGAAGAAGATAAACAAAAGAATTATTATTCTATATATTGATTCTTTTTTATGTAATAACGTCCATTCATCGGGAAAGGCGGAAATATATTATACCATGTTAAACGCCCCGATGAACCCTGAACCTGTAACCAATGTTAGCTTGGGTACTTTGAATGTGTCACGTCTTATTCACGATATATTATATTTTTTTTATAGACCGGTAATATAAATAAGACGAATGTGATAGTTATCCAGCACGTTCTCCAATATCAGAAAAGAGAAAAGAGCGTTCGTTAGTTTTATATTGTTCTACCTTTCTAAAAAAAAGTAATATTGTATAAAAATTATACAAACCAAATTAAAAATTATACAAAAAATTATATATGTATTACAAACAACGAAATTATAACCATCAACAATAGCCTACAAATTAAATCACCATACGACCTCCATATAAATTTATATCTTTGTGTATTTCCTCAATTCTATTTTCATTCAAACTAAAATAAACTATATTGATTCGTATATAAAGTTCTTATTCTTTTGTATTATCCATGAGAGCTGCTGCGTTGTATATAGCACTGTCTAATGTAAGGAAAAAGTTAATAGTTCCATAATAAACTGAGGTTGTACGGTTAACCGTGAACGTTTTGCAAGTTAAAGGTTTTTAGATATGTAAGTCTGAAAAGAGTTCTAGATGCTTCCACGTGATTATTTCTACACATATTGATTAGTCAACATTTTGCAAGTATCGCACATAATAGGGAAGGCGGAGGTAACCTGGGAACGTAGTATTAAGACACTCCGTTCCTATTAAGACACTTCTGTTGTCGATTTTAACGCCGAATTCTGGAGGCATTGCTATTGAGTGTCAAGCTCAACGCAGCTCTTTTGCCCCATTACCTGAGTGGAAATATGAAAATCTTAATTATTTAATTTCCGCGACTGGGAATCAAGCCCACAACCACTGCGCCACGCCTGGCTTGTAGTTTGTAAAAATGTTCAATAAAAACGTAATCACAGCATGATTTACGTAAATATTATTTACTAAGCTAACACTTGGAATAATGTGGGGTTGTCGTCATAACAGACGATCGCGGCTAGATTATATGACATAAGTTAAGTAAGAAAGTAAGTTTTAATAGCTGGCTAGTGGTTTTACCGTAATCAGTAGATCCGCACGTCACATTCCCACGAGAGCGCAAGTGCCAAGAGAAAGTCAACAAAATGTGCAACTAATGTTCAACTACGATAGAATTACTGTTTTTCATTTCGACGCTCTAGTGGACTGAATTCTGGTGGAAAGTGGAGAACGGAATGTCTTAACACAAGCTTCCTCTGTATCTATGGGAAGAGAAGCTGCAGCTTTTCATTTAAGCAAATAAGGATATGCAAAATTTGAGCAATCATCATTTATAATTTTTTTGTTCTTCATTATAAATGATACCTTGAAGATTCGTAAGGTCAAAAGTTAAAGATTATTTTTATGTTAAATTTAGATTCTGTCAGAACCGAGTAAAGGTCACTAAATTAATAATCAAAAGTTGTAAGCTACATTGTTGGAAGTTGGTAGAAATCTGGCTAAACGCTATGTTTATGGGTTCAAGTTTTATATTAATCTATATCTATATATTGCACCGTTAAATTACCCTAACTTCTTGAATTTTCTGTAGTAGGAAAAAAATTAAGATAAAAAGCAAGTAAATATAGGCAAAAACTTAAAAACATAAACAAATAAATTGTAGCTTTCAATTTTTTTATTGTAATAAAAAACTGTTTTAGCAAAAAAAAATAACCTTGAATAAATATATACACAGTATAGTAGTCCACCAAAAAGCGTTGACCATTGACCGCTATAGAAAGTAAGCAACAACGGATTCATTGCGTATGACCTTCAAGGTCTCGATAGAACCAAGCGAAAACACGCCTTAGTTATATAAAACTTAATAAATAATCGAAAATAATATTTTTTTTTGGGTTCACAGCATCACATATAGCGGGTAGGCAGAGGGAGCCTACTATTAACTCGTTCCTTACACACCTCTAAATTTTCAAGACATTGTGTGTTGAATAGTGAAACTCAACGCCGCGTGTTGTATCGTCAACTGTGTGGTAATCGAACCCACAACCGTCGCGTTTACAGCCAGACGCTGTATCACTGCGTCACAACAGCCTCACTGTAAATTGCACCTTAACTCCAAGTTGTAAGGCTATTTGTAAGTTATGTCAGTATAAACACTCTCGTATCTAAGTCATGCAGTCCTACCACGTCGCGCGTCGCGCAGTGAAAGTGAACGGTGACGAAGTACACGGAAGCGTAACGTAGTAGCTGCTAAGGTGAAGGCTCGATATTATCACTTTTTCTTAACATGTATTTCTAGAATTTCGTGAAATTCTTACAAAATGTTGATCTATCAATATAGTTAACAAGTTTAATGTAAACAACAAAGCAAGCAAAGTTAAGTAAGTAACTTTCCACCCATCTTCGAGATATTGCTTGGTTGAGTTGGCGGAGCTTAACGCTGCCTTTTGTCTAATTGGTACCGTATATATGCAAAAGGCAGTGTTGGGTACCACGAAGTGAAAATATTTAAATTAATTCCAAGCGTTCCTGCAACTACCGTCAAAATCTAACCATATACGACAAGTGGCTACTTAAAATTGATTTAAAATTCCAGTTAGCAATCCGATTTAAATCCTAAAGGTCAATGTTATATATAAAACAAAGGAATCCGCGAGGTTGCGTCGCCGCGAGTGACACCAGCGAGTATTTCGGCTAACAAGTGCGTTTGGGTTGCGCAAGCCGTGTTCCAGATCTCGGTTTCGGCGGGCCACGGTCACGGACACGGCACTCTGTTTTGTTTTTGTTTGCCACTTTAGCTTCATCTGTTTGGCATTGGTTGTGATTAATTAGTTTCTTTTTTTTTAGATTTATATATTTTTCAGACAGGCCTGAAAATAGTGTTAAGACACTCCGATCCCCAAACACTGCCCCGATTTGCGGAAAATTGCGTGTTCAGTGGCTTAACTCAACGTAGTGCCTTATCTTGTGGGAATAGAACCTCCAACCGTCACGTTTGCAGTCAGAGATTTGCAGTACCAATTATTAATTTGATATATCTTGAACTTTAAGTGTTTTGTCACTTAAGTCTTTATTTTTCGTCTTTTTAGAGATGCCTTTTAGGCAGGGGCAATAGGCTTTCCATAATTAAAATAATTTATAATCAAAGTTATATAGATTTTAAGTTGTTTAAAGATTCGAGTTGGCAATGAGTTTGTATCATACACTAAGAATAACAGCTCATAGGCCGTGACTTCCGCACTTTTTGCTGTACCTGTTGACCTTCGGCAAAATCCAATCAATTTGGTGCATTCAAGTGATTATGTTTGTGAATATAAATTTTCTGGGTATAGCTACAACTTTAGATGGCATTGAAGACTGTTTCTACAACAAAAAATATTTTAAATTCATTATGCAATGGATAATGAAGTCCTAAGTTAACGCAATAGGTGTGGGTTCGGCCCCTACACAGAACATATATATATTATTTTTACGATATTAAATTAACTAGTTTTTATTTGCAGCTTCTTATTCGTGGTCAAACGGAATTGGTACGGTTCGTTGGCTTGCATCAAAATAATTAACGTAATGTAATATACCCTATATATAGCCTTTCTTGATAAATGTACTATCCAACCCAAAATTTTATTTTGATTCGAGTCCAGTATGCGCACTCGACTAAACAAACACTTATACAGCTTTATAATACAGAGTATAGATTAGACACACCATCATCAGGTTCTCTCTGCTTTCCTCATATGTTTTAAGTTAAAAATATATAATATTATATTATTATGTTAAAATTGTTACGCGGAAACAGTTCCAACATTTTGTTAGAATATAAATATAAAATGACTAAATAAAACAGTCGGCGTAATAGTGATTCAGAAATCAGAATGTTGGTTGACTAATTTTTAAATATTTGGTGTTTTTATATAAAACAAAAATATAATTTTAGTTTATGGTAAAATCTTGTATTGATATCACTCACTCAATATCAAAAGAAAACCCACAACCTGGAGTTTACGACGACCGCTTCTATGGCCTCAGTTTTCATTAGGCTTTTTATTTTAGAATTCTAACCTTCATTCATAATCAATTTGCATTGTGTAACGAAAACCAATAAGGAAGGAACTCAAAAAGGAACTATCAGCCATGCATAAAGATCGCTAACGAAATAATGAGCCGGAATCGACGGATGACCTCCAGCTGATAGCTAACAAGGGCAAGCCCTTTATCAGACAATAAAAAATAAATGATAACACCGCCCGTCCATACAAAACTACTGCAAGGTCTCGGTCCTAAGTCAGTGGGTAAAGGTCAATGTTGTTTTACTGGGTTACAAATACAACAACGGATTTTAATTTTTTTTTTCTGTGAGCTTGACATTCGATGTTACTAGCGACAAGAACAATTAGACTTGAAATTTCTTTATAACTTGCTGAGACATATAATATCTATTTCGAATAGTAATGTCCGTCTGACTGTAGTCCCGGTTTCAAGACTTTCATACATAGTAATAAAACGAATAGAATTACATTTATTTTCAAGAAATTAGCAACGGCCAATTAATTGCAACTAAAATTGCTTCCTTAGTGCATATAATTTTTATGTTATAGAATGTATTTTATTAATTTCCAATATTTAATTTGTTAATATAAAATTTTTACGTTTTTATCATATCCATATTTTCAAGTATAGTTCTTATATAAGAACGTTAAACAACGACGAAAAAAACACAAAAAACGACCAACTTTAATATTTTTTTTATTATTTAGCTTCATGCTTTGTTACGCACGATAGGAAGAGCAAAGCTAGTGGTAGGATACTTCGGTTTCCATCTGAATTCCAGACATTTTGTGTCAAGTAGCTGAAGTCAGCGCCGCCTTTTCTAATATAGAACGACATCTTATTATTGTCCTTATTTCTACAAAACACGTTGAATACCATTAAGCATTGCTATAATGTTAGATATTCTACCAATTACTGAGAATGGAATTATATTTGGTTTAAAATAATTTCAGCGGAACAATATGCGTGGGATTTTTTTTATAAAAGGAATAACGCAGATGCATACCATAATTTTTGTATACACAACTATTATATTCATATAATATAAATATCTATTTTAGTACTTAGACAATTCAAATAGGATTTAGTTGTTTTAACCTGGGAAATCATTAAGAAATATTTATTCTAAAATAATATTGAAAATAGGAACTAACAAAATCCTCCAGAACTATTATTATTACTTTATTTGTACACCACAATAGATACGTACATGAAATATAATTT